>VOQJ01029335.1:1906-14348 GCA_015052665.1 Apistogramma diplotaenia
TATCAAAAAAAAAAAAAAAACCATAGTCATGGCAACAATGTCCAAAGAAAAACTCTGAAGACCTTCAGAAAGCCTGAGACCACTTCAAAGAAGGTCTGGCTCCTTAAAGAAATGACTGTCTTGTTATTCTTCGTCTGCCCTCCGTGTGGGAGCTGCTGATATCTCTGCTGACTTTCACTGGCCCCAAACAGAAGCTAAACTCAGCCATAAACATGCTTTTCATGATAAATATGACACTTTGCTTGCAGGCTGTGGCCGGTGAGCCAACAAGGCGAGCAGCAGCGTGACTGACAGACCACGAGCCCACACGGAGGTGAGGTTCACTTTACTGCTCATCAATATCTATGCAAAAGAAATGTGATCATAAGTAGGACTTTCTTGTTGACCTGTGTGGATTATTTCCTATAATAAACTCTCTCCTGTGTGGGTTCCCTGTGTGGGTTCCCTGTGTGGGTTCCCTGTGTGGGTTCCCTGTGTGGGTTCCCTGTGTGGGTTCCCTGTGTGGGTTCCCTGTGCTCTCACAGAACAAACACATGCATGTTAGCTTCGCTGCTGATTGTAAACTGGTCGAATATGTCTGTTAGACCTGCAGTGGACTGGTGACCTCTCCTGACCTCCTGTGACAGCTGTGATAGGCTCCAGCCCACAACTGGATGAGTGGAAGTAAATATGATGCTCAGCCATGATCAGTGGCCTTTATACAGACATGGTAGCACACCTTGGACAGGTACTGAACCTATGAAGCAGACGGAAGTGCTAAACACTCAGAGTGCTTTATGCCTCATTCACACTTCTTTCTGCAGCTGTTTTCTGACATTCACACTCCAACAGCTGCATCGGAGAACAACTCAGGGTTCAGTATCTTGCAGGGATACTTTGGCATGCAGACTGGAACCACCAGGTGACCTCCTCTACGTCCTGAGCTACAGCCACACCAGCATATAAGCAACATTTTGCCGATCTTGTGTTGTCCGCTTGGAAAACAGCCCGAGCTTCCTGCTCTGAGCTCACAGCAGTGCTGGGCTCAGATGCTCCTCCATGACTCTTGGTTGCAACAAAGGATTATTTGAGTTACAGCTGCTTTCCTTTCAGCTTGAAGAAGTCTGGCCGTTCTCCTCTGACCTTTGACCCAGAGCTCCTTTCAGATCTGCAGTTTCTTAAATACTTGTGCCATGTTCAAAGCCCCTTTAATCACCTTCTCCTGCATCCTGCAGCTCCCTGGAAGCTCAGCAGAACATCCTGACCACGACTCCATGCCTCAGTGCAGCGAGCTGCTGCCACCTACCTATAACATGCAACACTGTTGTAGTTCAGGCTTTATTTTAGTTTCTAAAATGTACTTATGTTCATAAAGTCTTAAATATGAATATGAGTTTTATTCTCCCATCATCAGGACTCGTGTGGGTCAGAAACCACTGAACTCTCAGCTTCTTAAAAATGGGAATATTTCAGTTTTCTTACTTTGTTAAATTGAACGTCCTGAAGTTTTGACGGCATCAATCACATGCAGCAATACAAGGATGTTTTCCAGAGTCTGAGTATCTGATGGAGGAGCAGGCGCTGCAAGAACAGAGTTTATTTATGCAGAAGCATAAGGTTCCTGTGGTGCTGATGAAACACAGGACGCCTCTCCTGAGCAAAAAACCTTTTATTTCTCGTTGAAAGGAACTTGGTAGAATATTACAGCAGAACACACATGACTGAAACAGCTGCCATTTCACGTAACACAGTACAGGAAGAAGGATGTAGTTCAATCGCATGTGTAATATCATATATAGTATACTAATATTAATAGAAAAGAAAAAACTATTGCTCCCATGTGTTTATTTTCTCATATGGCATTTCTCTGCTGTGTCGAAGTGGGGAAAGTAAAGGTCAACGAGGTTTCACACACCAAAGGAAACGGGACGATGGAGGTGACGTTTCCCAGAACGTGTGGGAAAGCTGTGGCTTCTTTCAATGAATCAGGCTCTGAAGTAAACTTTATGTCTATTGCAATACAGAAATAAAACTTTAAACCGCTCTCAAGAAATATGGATAAATACCATTATACAGCAATCAGAATATGCAAAAGAAAAGAACACAAGGCAGCTCCCCGCAGGAACAGGCATGCAAAATGATCATAACTTTAAAAAGGAGCACTAAAGACAAAATGTCGATGGTTTCAGGTGTTTGTTTGCGTCACATGGCAACTGATGGAGAGCCAATCGATGACAGACGTGGGTTAAAAGGTGTGGACTGAAACGAGGGGACAACTCGATGCTCTGTAAAGTGAACTGGAGTGCTGAGTGTTTGCTGACAAACTACTTCGGTGAAGTTGTTTCTAGAAATTGCTATAACATACTCTGTTATCAATTTGTTGTACTCTTTCATTTCCTCTAAGGAAAAAAAAAGACATGTTAGGAAAAAAGCAGGTATGAAATATCACCCCGGACGTTTGCATCCAAGCTTAGTGTTTTAAATAAGCCACTTTAGGCAGCGTTATCTATTAAATGTCTCATATTTCTAAGACATATTTTAATATATCTCTTTTGAAAAATAATTATCTATACTTGATCTTTTTTAGTAAGTAAATCTCTTCCAGTATATATATTTTTCTTTATTTTCCTTTAGGTACAGCGCCCCACTGTGGGTCTGTTTTCCAAAAGCACCTAATTTTTTGTTACAATCAGACTGAATATTACTTCAGTCATTAATAGTCTGAGTTCAAGATTAGAGGATCCAAATGGTGCACCCTAAGTAAGTCAACAGGGTCAAAGCCCTCGAGACTGTTTTAAATTTGTGACCAGTGCTAGAGGCCTGAGCTCACTGCATCCCCCGTGACTAAAAGGTCACAGGGGTCAGACGTGGCCCTGTATCCTAGGAGACATCAGTTGCCACAGACGGCTCAGCTGCAGCAACTGGCTGACCAGATCTGGACCCAGAACCTCTTGAGGATGGTGCACAGGCACAGGTAGAGCTGATAGATGCCCCAAAACACAGATGGGACTTGCCAGCCCTGAGACGCAATGAGCCACACGCGAGCAGGCCTCACTGCAATTCAGCTGTTGGAGCAAGAAGTCAGCACCTGAAGGACGCCCAGGAGGGAGAGGAAGGGTGCAAAATGAGGAGAGAGGAAGGGTGGGTCATTGGAACTCGTTTGGATTGTGTGGAGAATCCAAACGAGTCGTGTGCTTGTAACAGATCACCTTACGGGGAACCTCACTGGGCTGAGAGGATGTCCAGCAGTGCCACGGGTGGCCTCCCCCCTCCGGTGTGGCTGGAACTGTGGCTCTGAGTGTGGTGGGTCCGTCTGGGCACGCCGTTCCTCACAGGTCACTTTAGACAACACACATCCATGGTGAGCGGTGCAGGTGCTCTGGCTCACTGGCACTCTGCACCTGCTGGTTTGAGTATGTCACATGTTTCACACTTCCTTACTATCATCATCATCACACACAGACCACAGGTCAGCGCCAGGTGAGCTCTTACCATTGGATGTCAACCAGGAAGTGGTGCTGGTAACCTACTGCGGTGTCTCTGCCAAACTTAATTTGCTGGGCTACATGTGAGGTCATTACATTAACAATCTATATATAGAGATATATAGATATATAATTATATATATTTTTAAATCAATGGGGAATCTCATACAGGAGCTGACTACTGCAGTCTGCACTCAATAGCTATAACATCCACCTAAACTTTAGAACATGATTCTCTTATATAGACAGTAATTTCTCAGTCAAATATACTTTTTTTTTAAATTTTACTCCGGATTTTTAAGTTCATTTCATCATGCACAGAATAGTCGTTCCTCTCTCTCCGTTTCTGTTTAAATCCAGGCTTTGCATCATGTTGTCAGCTCCATCACATATAGCCACCTCTCCCCTCTCCATCAATCGTCGTCCACATCGTCTCCCTCCGACTCCTCTCCGGCTCTCCTCTCGTACATCTTGTCCCGATGTCGCTCCTGGATCTCTTTCATCTCCTCGGCGTAGCGGCTGAACGCGCCCCCGAACTTGCTCCACGCCTTGAAGGGGATTGTTATAGAGTTTCTGTAACTGGGCTTTACTTCGCTCACCCGCAAGAAAACTCCGTACTTGTTGGATCCGACGTCAAAGAAGAACCGCTTGGAGTCCACCATGATCGAGGTGCCCTCCGGAAGCTCGCTGTAGCCCCCGGCCCCTCCGCCACCGGCCACTTCTTCCTCATCTCCCCCGTAGTCGTCTATCAACTTGGCCAAGGCGTCGCGGAACTCTATTAAGCCTTGGGCCGGGAGTGCGATGGTTTGTCCGGCCTGCAGGCCAGCACCGGGTATCCCACCCACTCCAACTCCGAAACCGGGGCCTCTGTTGACGGTCTGTCGGATCCGGAGAAACCGACCCCGCTGGTTCTCCTTCAGGTCGAGGTAGTATTTTCGGTTCTCACGCACCAGGAACTCACTCTTCAAGGCCCGTCTAGGCCCGGTGTCATCCCCCCCGGATGACTGAGCAATCTGCTCCGGGGTACTAGGCCCAAGCTGGGCGTAGTGCTCTATGAAATCCCCCAGGTAGTCACGGAACTCCGCCGCAACTGACATAGAGAGGGTCAGCCGACTTTTGGAGCCCCCAGCGCCGACCTCGGCGATTTTGATGAACCGGCCTTTAGCGTTCTGCTTTACATCAAGATAGAAGCGTTTGTTCTGAATGTCCAGCCGCTTCGACGCCAGTTCCTGGGTCTCCGGTTCCCGCTGATAATGCTGAAACCCGCCGCCTCCACCCCCTCCGCCACCGCTGCTGCCACCGCGCTCACTTCCACTATCCCCATCCGCCATCTTCGCCACCAGCAGCCCGTTTTCTCTGCGTATCTTTGACCCCCACCCCCTTGTTACCGAGCTCACGAAGGCAACCGGACTGTAACTGCCGAGCTCCGATTGGCTGCTGCGACTGTCAGTTAAGACATCCGTCGGATGGCGTGTGTTTTGATTCGCCATTTGTCCTGCCTGTCATTTGAACGTAACGGCTTTCCAGATGACATTTGAGGAGATACTGTATTTACAATCCATAACTGCCTGTCGGTTATTTGCCCAGTGTATATTTTCACCGGAGTGCATGTCATTTAGTAAGTCTTCTACAACCACAATTAATTCATAAAAGAAGCCACTGCAAGTGTGTGTGTATATATATATATAAAGAAGTTAAAGGTGTCCTTGTACCGAGCACTCAGTTAATCCCTGCAACCGTGTGCTGGTTGTGCATTTTGCACGTTTTTAGGACGGCTGTCCCTGGAAGGACACTCCACACACACACACACACACACACACACACACACACACACACACAGAGTCCCGCCTACTTGTTGGTTTCGTGCGCAAAGGCAGGCACGATAAGCTTAGGGTGGGGGATGGGTGGAATTTCTGCAAACCGCGAGGCTATTGGCTAAAATTGAGATTCGAAGTAACAACGCGGACTCCGATTGGCTCTCTGCACTCCCACGAGGTGTCGCATGCAAACGATTTGCGAAAGGGTTTATTGTTTCTTTGCTTTCGGGAGCCGAAACTGTTTGGAACATACTCAGCGCTACAATCAAATAACAAGTCGGAAAAATGGTATGTGACCTCGGGCTAATGCTCAGCATGTCGCCGGAGATCGTTGCTGGGGTTTTTCCTGAATAACCGTGCAGTTGTAGAAAGTACCGCTTTGAATTTGAACTGGGGAAATGCGGGCAGAATGTGTGTGGTTAACAAGCTTGCTAAGAAGCTAACTGTCAGCTAACCCGTTAGCATTAACGTTACCGTGAGAAGTTCGACTTGTGTGGATTTTCTGTTAAAAGTACAATGCTGTTAGGTGCTGTATGTTTGCTGCGAGTTGTGTTGGGGTTATTTATGCTTTCCTGGAGGCGGGCCGCTCATTTAAAATAAAAAACTGCTCTTTGAGTCGGCGTAGCCTCCGGACGGTGCTTTAGCAATAATTGCAAGCTAACTTTAGCCAGTTCGTTGGCTTAACGGTTGGTTAGCGGTTAACAGCTGAATAATAATTTTTTAATAAGTCTGTTAACGATGGAAGACTAGTAAAGTCGACTTTGCGGTTTAATTGCGACCAGGTGACTTTGAGTCAAACTTTTTTCTGTGGAAATTTCTGAATGAAAACTTGCCCACTGACGGCGTTGAGGCGGCGCGTCTGTTTTGTTTGTCGCGGGGTCGCTGCCAACAACCCGCTGACAGCTTCTAGTGTTTTTTTTTTATGCGATTGACTCGGAATTAACTATGTTTAATGTGCTGCTTTATTATCCGTGAGTGCGCTTGCTGTTTCCGCAGACCGTCGATGTTCCTGCTGCTGGTTTGCGTTTTATTTTTGATTGGCGGGAAAGCGGCGACTGTTGAACCGGGCGTTTGTAACGTAAACCACTCGAACAATAACACGAAGATTTGAGCGCTGACTCGGGTTTATTCAAATTAGACTTTTTTTTCTTTTCACTTAATCCAAGTTTTGTTTTCCGCTAATGAAGTCAAATAGCTGTTTGACTTTATTTTCTACTTGATGATTTCATCCTCTTTTTGTTTCCCGTGTAACTGCTCACTGCAGGCTGGTGGCAAAGCAGGAAAAGACAGCGGCAAAGCCAAGGCGAAAGCAGTGTCGCGCTCGCAGAGAGCTGGGCTGCAGGTAAATGTCACCTTTTCTCACAGTGCCGTTTGTGACGCTGCCACAGGGGGGTTGCTTTCTTTAATTGAGACCGCTATCGTGTGTCTGTTTCCTGACAGTTCCCAGTGGGTCGTATCCACAGGCACTTGAAGACCCGCACAACCAGCCACGGGCGTGTAGGAGCCACAGCAGCTGTTTACAGTGCTGCCATCCTCGAGTACCTCACCGCTGAAGTAAGGCTTCCCTTTCCCCCGTTTTGTGATTTGTTGTAGTTGATGAGTCGCTGAATGTCAGCTCTGGTTGTCTTCTGTGGGGATAATTTTCCTGTTGATGTTTTCAGGTACTAGAGTTGGCAGGTAACGCCTCCAAAGACTTGAAAGTGAAGCGTATCACTCCTCGCCACTTGCAGCTGGCCATCCGTGGTGATGAAGAGTTGGACTCACTTATCAAGGCAACCATTGCTGGAGGAGGTGAGCCAAGTCTTCTAAGCTTTTGTGTACTGATTGTGCTTTGATTATGTATTCTCCACTTGTGTAGATCACAGCCACCATCTGACGTGCATGTTTTTTCACTTTCAGGTGTCATTCCCCACATTCACAAATCCCTCATTGGGAAGAAGGGCCAGCAGAAGACTGCATAGATGCCATGTTGACCAGAAATTTTGGGGCTTGGGCTTTGATCGGACCAGGAGTTGACCTTTGTTCTTTTTTTATTATTAATATTATAGCAAACGAAGAGTGATTGTTAGCCTTTGTGTTTGTTATATTTTCCAATAACTAGAAAAAAGTACAGAAACCCCTTAAAGGCAGTAAACCCTTTGTATGTTAATGTAGAACGTTTGACTGGGGAGTTAATGATTATTTGAAATGGTGGCAGTGAATTTGTTTGATTGGCCTGGCTCTGTGTAATGTTTTATACTGAAAAACAAATTGTTAAACTGTTTTTTATAAAAAGATCTTGTTTTGTGGTTATTTTCTCTGAAGTTACAATATTTACTATGACACATTTTTAAGGAGATTTTTTCCTTCTTTGATAGTAAATTGGATAACAGCTAAATGGTAAAATGGTGCTTTTTTTTCTTTTGAATTAATGTAAATTTCTTTGAACTGCACAAGCACAGTGATGTATTAAAAGCTAAATTTTTTTACGTCAGAATGAAATATTGAAGCATCGTGTTGTAACCGCCTGCTACAGTGTTTGTCTTCATGTTTACAGCAGTTAAACGATGTTAAACTTGAACCTCCACGTGGGCAGTGTGATCCTCAGCTGATTGGGAAACACTGTTAACTCACTGTGGAACACGTCCTGCCATTTGTCAGCTACATATCACCTGTGGGTGCAGCCGCTGCCCGACACGGGGAAGATGAGTCGGGGATAACTAATCAGTGCTGAAAGCATCTGGCTGCACTACCCAAATATATAGTCATACTTACAAACTGTCCCCTTCTAAAGTCCTTGTGTTTTTGAAGTCCAGAGGTTGGAGCCTTTTTTAAAGCTGTGTTCGGGGAAATGACTTTGCCCATTTTATCTTTGAATAAACACCGTTGGCATGTTCTCTCTGCTTTGCTTTGAAACCTCATCTCCTTTATAAAGAACTGTTCTTTGATGCTGCAACACATGAACGAAGCTCCAAACACGTTTCACTTACAGTCGTTTGGAAAAAGCAGCTAAACTGTTGGAACATTCATAGAAACATGAGTTTCCTGTGGAGGTTATTAAACCAGCAGCTTTTATGATCTGACTGCTCAGTGGTCCAACCACGGGGGCAGACCTGCATGTTCCAGGAGGGGGGGGCAGACCTGCATGTTCCAGGAGGGGGGGCACTGCCAGTTACACCCTGTTACCTGATAGGGATAATATTTCCAATTAGTGTATTTCAATTAATTAGTCAGACACTCACCAGCTACTTTATAGGAACATCTGTTCAACTGCTTGTTAATGCAATCATGTAACCACATAGCAACTGCATGAAGACGTCATGATTCCTGTTGAAGTTCAAACCATCAGTGGAGCAGAAAGGCGGCTGAGGTGACGGTGAACGTGGTTCTTGGTGCCACGTGGCCTCGCTCAGTGCTTCACTAACTGCTGATCTACTGAGATTTTTGAGCACAATCATCTTGGTGAAAAAAAGAAAATATCGAGTGAGCAGCAGTTTCCTGGGAGAAAAAGCCTTGTTGATGTCAGAGGTCAGCTGCTTCGAGCTGATAGGAAGGCAACAGTAACTCATGTCCACTCATTGCAGCCAGGCTATGCAGAAGAGCGTCTCTGAATCACTCCTGTTAGCTAAGAGCAGGAAACTGGGATACAGGTCACATGAGGCTCAGTTTCTGCTCCTGAGCAGCATTTAGAGCAGGGATGGACAACTCCAGGCCTCGAGGGCCGGTGCAGGTTTTAGATGTGTTCCTGTTCCAACACACCTGAATCACCTCCTCAGTATGCAGTCAAGTTCTCCAGAGTCCTGCTAATGACTTCTATATGTGATTCAGGTGTGTTGGATCAGGATCACATCTAAAACCTGCAGGTCACCGGCCCTCGAGGCCTGGAGTTCTCCTTCCCTGCTTTAGAGTCTACAGCCTGAGTATCTCCCGATGGCTGCTTCCAGCAGGACAACACACCCTGTCACAAAGCCACAGGGTGGATGCTCACCTGCATCAGCTGTGTGACACTGGACCAAAATCTGAGGAATGTTTCCAGCAGCTTGTTGAACCTGTGCTGCCAAGACTTAAGGCAGGGTCAGTCCATCCATCATCCATCCATCCATCATCCATCCATCCATCATCCATCTGTGAGTGTGAGTTAGATCTTCTAATAGATTTTATGCACAGACTCATGATGCAGTTATGCAGGCATGAACATCTGAACTTTGTGATGGTCTAAATGTGGCTCAGGCTGATCAGCTGTGCTGTCTGCAAAGGCTGCCGTTTCTTACCAACCTGAAGAAGGTTTTCTTTCATTTTCTGATCAAATCATGGTCACAGCTCAGATTTATTCCCACGTGTTCCCAAAGCTGAAAGAGTCGAGCTGTTTGTTCGCTGGTTTGTGCTGCAGGTTCTTCTGAAGGACAGCAGGGCTGCTGATGTTTTCAGATGTTTATGGCAGGACAGCTTATTAAATGGCAGCGACACTTCAGACAATATTCAGTGAGTGAAGCAGTGACAGAAGCATTGAGGGGTCTTTTTATTCCCAGTGATCCAGCTGTGATCCAGCTGTGATCCAGCTGAGGAGTTAAACCTGCTGTGTGTCATGCAGTTGGTGGAGCACACACACCTCTCCAGTGAACACACATTTTCTACATAAACATAAAATCAAATAGATTTTTACAGGAAGAAAACTATGAATGTTTTATCTCACAACAGTCCCGTCATCGTTCCTCTGACCGGCCTCTCCTGCCTCCTGTCATACCCCGTTCCTCCACCAGATGTCCTCAGCCACCATAACGTCTCACATCCTCAATTCTGAGTATTTATGCCCGACATCTCTCCAGTGTTCTCTCATCCTTGTGTTCATTTCATTTTCAAAGGCTGCTCCTGATTGTTCCTGTATTCTGTTCCTCTGTGGAAGCTTCAGGCAGGAACGGCCTCCAAACCCGAGTCTGGGAACTCAGTCCTGCTCAAACACCACAGATGCCCTCAGTTTATGGAAATGGTTCAACTCTTTGGTGAGCAAGTTCCACTCAGTGAACCAACCAGACTGACATCAGACTCCAGTTAAAGTTCAAGAGCGCAGGTTTGTCTGGGGTGCAGGTACCTGTACAGGTAACCTGTACAGGTACCTGCCTGTCACAGGTTAGCAGCCTGTCACAGGTCTCACACAGAGACAGACCACACCTGCAGGCACTCTAGAATAAGCAGGTAACCTAAAGCAGTAACTGAGTTAGGAAACCCACACAGGCACAGGGCCAACATGCAGACAGTGAATGGTGGTGTCTGCTGCACAGAGACCTGTGGACAGTAGATGAATGTAACCACGGTGACATCACCCACTGGTGAGTGAAGGTCCAGTGGGAGTTATCGTGGTGTCACCGTGGTGTTTTGATTCAGGGTGGCTTTACCTGAGCACCTGAGGACGCTGCAGCGTCATAAGCTGCTTCATCTTCCTCCTTCGTCAGCAGCAGACGCCAGAATGTACAAAATCAACTTGATCTGCATTAAATCAGCCAGAGGCTCCACAGTGTGGAGGTTTACACAGAGACTGGAGGTGTACTGCACTTCCTTCCACCTCAGAAGCTCCGGCCATCTTTTCTCTCTGTGCTCTGACTTTCCTGATGTCAGTATTTACCAAATCATTAAAAAGTATAGTCCCTTATCAGAAGCTAGTTCTCACCTCGATGTCACACTCAGCTCATTATTTCTTTCAGGCTCAAGTGTCAGAGAAGATCTTCTGAACTGTAAATGACATGGAAGAGACGAGTGCGACAGCAGAGGAGCAGCCGTCTCTCCGGCTGACAGGAGCAGAGAGCCCATTCATTAAAAAAATCTCAGATGCTTCTAAAGTTGAGTTTCCTGGAGTGTGACTCAGAGGTGTGATGACTGAGAGGATGAAGCATGTTGCTGACAGTGAGGATGGCATTACATGGCTAACAGGCCTGACCTTTGCACAGACTTCTCTAATTCACTCTTTTGTTTTCACGCAGAATCTAAAAGATTAAGTCTGACTCACGGTGAGTTCTTGTTTTTGCTCATCAGGCCCAAATGAAGTGCCAGCTTTAACCACATCACTTACACAGCCTGCTCTCGCAGACATGTACAAACGCAAACCCACGAATCTCTATTTAAGCTCAGCTGTGCTGTGGAAAGCTTTATGACAGTTCTGCCCTCATGCAGATGTGAATGTGAGATAAATGCAGCAGGAGCACAGCACTGAAGGAGGTCTGCAGTAACTGAGAAAGAAGAAGAAGAGTTCAGAGGTCAGCAGGTCAGACGTGTAAAACATCTGCTGTATTTGCAGCTTTTCTGCAGTTCTTCATTTCGCCGACGTTCGTTTTCTTCAACGAGACTTTTTTTCATGACGAAAATGAGACGATAACTAAATTAAAACAACAGGCATGTCAAACTCACGTCCCGCGGGTCGCTTCCGGCCACGCCCCCTACTTCCGGCCGTGAATTGGCGTTAAAAACATCGTACAAACAGGCTCTTTAAGGTACTTTGACATTCTGCTTTCTCCTCCAGTTAAGAGGGTTGAGCAGAAAGTCAAAAAGCAACTTAAAGAGCCTGTTTGTACCATATTTTTAACGCCAATTCACGGCCGGAAGTAGGGGGCGTGGCCGGAAGCGGCCCGCGAGTTTGACATGCCTGATCTAAAAGGACGAAAACTATGATGAAATTAACGGACACTTTCATCAACGAATGAAAGCGAGGTGAAAATGCTCGGCGGGGACGACATCCAATCAGAGCCGATGTAACTTTGTGAGAGGGCGGGACAAGTTAGGAAAGCATCCAATCAGACGCACACGTGCACAGACCTGACCTGTGAAGGCCAAACTGAGCCTGAACATGATGAACTCAGCTGTGTCCAATCAGGAGAAAGAAGAGCCGATGATGACGCGTTTCTGCTTTGATGCTGAGAAAAACCAGACGATGTGTAACCGTGTGGGCGACTGTCTCAGGTGAGCAGATCTGATCAGAGGTCCTGCAGGGTAAAGAGTTTCTCCCAGTCAGCACCGCGGTGGGTTAGCCTGTCCTGCGTCCTGGAGGCCCACTGCTCTGCACCTGTGAGCGTCCTGCTGTAAAACACCTGTATCATCTCAGTCAGGTGTGTTAGTGATCAGGTGTGTGGAAGCAGGTGAATGTGCAGGGCAGTGTGTCGGGACCAGAGTGAGAAACTCGCTGCTAACTGCAGA
>VOQJ01029336.1:5461-17294 GCA_015052665.1 Apistogramma diplotaenia
CATCGTGTTTTCCTTTGTGGAGTTTTTTTTTCTGGGGGGGGAGGGGGGGGGGGTTCAGAGAGCAGCTGTTGACAATAACCGCCACCCAAGTGTAATGACTCAGAAGATAGCTGTTGTGACTTTGCGGCGTGTTGACATGAACAGACGGGGCAATAACTCGTCACTTGTCATGTCTTTAAAACGTCCGTGGGGAGGACGGGAGAGCGGAGGAAAGGTGGAGAACACCGCTGAGGGATAAACCGTTTTCTGTACTCGAAAGATTTGTTCAGCATGAAGGCGATGCATGTCCAGGTGATGGCAGGTTGAGTTGCTGAGTTGGACCACAGGTCAACATCAAGCTTTAGACAAGCAAGCTGTCAGAGACTGCTTGGGTAAACCTGTCAGATTTGGAACGGCGACCTATGTGTTATTGCTTTTCCCTGAGAGCTCAGGCCAGCGGACCCCTGCAGCCCTCCGGGGACACGCCAACTACACGGACATTTACGTGGTTAAACTCGGCCTTTGTCATTTTGTGTAACAGCATCTGTCTCCTCCTTTACTAATTCATAATCGAACAACATTTTTTTTCTTTCCCAACCAGGAAAAGTGACATTCACACCCACTTCCCACAGCAGTTGCCAGGTGTGCGGAGGCGAGACAGTAGGCATTATTCTGAACTAGGTCCTAGTTGTTTTTCCTCACACAACTACATCCAATTTCAAATCAGAACTCGTGGAAACGCTTTCAAAGAGAGTTAAAATGTGCATTTATACAAATTGCCACCCCCCTCTGTAACAAGAAGCTATTCACCCGATCCAAAACGTCTGCCATCAGATGGGGTTGGAAAAGACAGCAGCTGTAGTTCACCTGAAGAATTAAATTAGACCTTTACAAGTTGACTATAACTTGGATGCCCAGTAGAGGACAGACAGACACACTAACATACCAAAGTAGTACACAATGCAGCTTTCAATTTCAAACCAAAAAGCCTTGGCAAAATGAGCACTCCTCTGTAAATGGACTCTGTCCTAGAACAAATGCCATCTCTTCTACCCACAGAGAAACCTGGTGTGACTGAAGTGAATGCTCTGCACTGTCAGGACAAAACTGCCCGCGAGAAAAAAACTTTCCAGATATGAAGGAGTGAAGGAAGAACAAAAATGAAAGGAGCACAACCATCTCCCAAATCACCCAAGGGGTGAAGATGCAAAAGGATAAAAAAAAAAGTGAGCTTTGACAATGAAGATGAAGCACGGTCAGTAGCTGTAGCCACCGGCAACAGAGAAACAAAGAAATGGAAGTGAGGGAAGGCGGCTCGACCCGTCTTTGAAACTAAAGGCATGTGAAAGCACAGCTTAAATCTAGATGTAAGCCAGAGTGGGACACAACCAGATATGCAGGGCATTCGTGTAACATCGGGGCAAATTAATTAACCAAATATCTGAGCGCTTTGTTATGCTCCCTGCGCTTATCATGAGGCTAATTATCACTATCAGCTTCCTCTGTACGTCAGTGGGATTATTAGGCTAATCACAAAGCTTTCCCCCTTGGAGACAAGGTTTTCACTCTTCAGTGGAACAAAGGCGTTATTGTCCTCCAATGACACGGTGACAGTGATGAAGCAAATCTGCATTTGTACTTTGTAATGTTGGAGTAACGCCATCGGTGACAGGCTGAGAGTCTGAGCTCCAAGTAGGTGGGTCTCCCAGTTGCTTACATGTTTCACTCACACTGGTTAAGTTAGACTGCCTGCTCAAGTATAAGCCAAGACTAAGTTGTTCGGTTATTGCTGTAATGCATCCTGGTGTGCTGAGGCCACATCTGTAGAGCGAATGTCTCCCCTGTACTGCTGTATCTGTTTTTGTTCTAAAAATGGCATCAGTTATCTGCAGGGACTGTGCTGGTTTCACAAAGCCTAAAACACCTATCAAGAACTTAAGGAAATATTCTCAGGCTTTGAGCCAGCGGTTGATCGGCCGGCGTTGCGCCGGGCTGAGGATTTCACCAGCTCAGCGGTTAGTATTAGCTTGCTAATGCTAACAGGGCGCACTCACGCACCATGCTGACAATTTTTTCTGGCTAGAAGCCTGATTCTGGTTAAAGAATTATTTTACGAGTGAGATGAGGATATTAGTAGCACTCTCACAACAGTACGGAAAACTTAAGGGCAGCTGAAAATTTAAAAAAACTGTCCAGAGGTAACATCCATTTACCGCTACTTTGAAGTCTTAATAAGCACAAAGCTTTACTGAAAAAACACAGAGCTGAGACTTTTATAGGTAATTTTGTGGGGAAACAGTTTGTAGGCCAGAGCAGTGATTTCTGAGATCATCAGCTGGTGGTTTAGCTCTCAAGCTCTCTGACTAGAAGTCAATGCAGTTGACTAAAACAGAAAATGTTCATCTGGACTATGTTGTTCCATATTAAGCTATGCTAACCATTCTGGCAAAACCTGGTTTCAACCTTCACATCTCACTCTCTGAGGGGAAAATGAAAAAAAAAAAGAGGCCATACAGTGGTGAACTGAAGCATCTGTCTCTGGCTCATATTTACTCAAAATTCTGGGTTGGCTTTGTGAGACTTTGGAGATTCCTACAAATTAAGTTTTTTGTTGTTTTTTTTAAGTATTTTAAAATTCTTTGTTAAACTTCCTATAGCATCAAGTGGTGATCAGACGCTAGAGATCACTAAATAACCATGTGCTCAAATACTCTGTGATCGTGTCAGTTTTCTCTGTGCTGTTCTGTTCTGGCTCTGTAACGAGGTAAAAACAATGCATTTGCAAACAGCCTTCATCCCGGGCCTTACACGGTCACAGTGGCATTCTTTGGCATATGAAGGGGAATGCAGAGGGCACCCCTGTCTTGTTTCCTGTGCTGTGTCGCCTGCCAGCCTGGATGAATCTGTCCAATCCCTGGCATTTCCCAGAAAATGTGACTGGAATGTTATCTGCTTCCAAATGGAATGCCTGGGTCACGGTTTCATCTTGGATTCCTTGAACAGCCTAGAATATCCACGCTGAGTGCTTTCTCCCATAATGCAACAGGCAGACACAGTTTTTAAAAAAAAGAAGAAAAAAAAAGAAACAGTAAGCTTTCTTTGAACAATGAGTCTAGACATACATGCAGACGGCATTTTTCTTACACTGCAAAGCTAAGCTGATTTGCAAATTTAAGCCAGATTCATAGCATCTTCCCTACGCACCAGATTAACCATTCAAAGAGCCTTGAAAAGATATATATTAAAAACACTTCACGAAATAAGGCACTCCAATTCTCCATTGTCCTGAAGGCTTTCAGTCTGCAGAGAGGTAGAGGCAGATGAAGCTGTGCAAGTCGCCTTATCCACCTCTGCATTGTCACAATGCTTCAAAGGTAAGGGGAGATGAAAGCAGGTGATATGAGCAGTAGCAGTGATAGAATCTGAAGATAGGACTAGTGATCTGTATTCTGATCCTTCAAAGGGATGAAGAAACAGGAAAAAAAAAAAAGAACTAGAATGAAATGGGCACCAGCTATTGGTTCACAGGCAGCTATCCCACAATTCATTGTACCACCTTTCACTGGCTTTCTGGTTTCCAAAGCAGCAGGCTGGTGTATAAATAAAACCTGTGATGATTGGTGCTCCCATAGGAGAAATCCTCCCTTGGTAGGAGTGATGAGTGTGCTTTTTTTATATTTATTTATTTGTTTTAGTTTTTTATAAAATTCCAAATCCTTGGAGGACATAGTAGTGGAAAGGGTCCTGGACTGTGTTCCTGTGCTAAAAGTCACAGCTCGTAACATCTATAAATGAGAATAAGCCACTATCCAGGGGCAAGGCTGGAGTCAGAACCTGTCGTCTCTGAGTTGCGTCGGGGACTTGAAGGGCTTGAGCCCCAGTATCCTGCGGGGGTGAGCCCTCTCTTTGGTGCCATCCAGAGGCTTGTTGCAGGCCCCGCAGCCAAAGTCAATAAGGGCAGAGTCAGCTGAGTTGATGGGAGCTATACGGAATGAGGGCAGTGTGGGAGAGCCATTGGCAGAGCACGGAGCAGAACGGGATGTGGGGAAGGGAGCCGAGAAGGGGTCGAAGGGCGAGGCTGAGTCCGAGCCACTTGAAGGATCGGCCTTGAGGGCAAAGGGGTCACAGTCAGGAGAGGGGAAAGGGTCACAGTTAGTGAAGGGATTGGTGGGTGATGGCTGATAGCTCAGCAAGCTGCTTTCCGAGCGGTGCGTGCTGCGCCCGCCACCTGAGTTTCCGCCGCCTGCTGAAATGAAGCTCCAGGGGTCGATGCGGGGGCGGATTGGAGATGGGCGTGGCCGAGGAATGACGCTGACCTCCAGGCGGCGTGTTTTGGGGCTCCAGAGCGCAGGGTTTGTGTGGAGGGAAGGTTTGTCATCAAAGTCCTGCGTGTCTTGGCACAAAGGAAGGTCCAAAACTAAAAAGAACAAAGGAAATAAAAACATTAAAGGGAAACTAAAACACACAATGCATATAATCAAAGTATCTGTTTCACAGCTGAAAAACAGTGAAGCCATTTCAGTCCATTGTTTTTTATGTGTAAGCCTCAAGTGTAAGGTGGTGCAGATGACTGCCCCTCCCTGAGCCTGGTTCTGTTTCCTTTAAAAAGGGAGTTTTTCCTTTCCACTGTCGCCAAATGCTTGCTCATAGGGGGTCGTTTTGATTGTTGGGTTTACTCTGTAATTATTGTAAGGTCTTTACCTTACAATAAAAAGCGCCTTGAGGCGACTGTTTGTTGTGATTTGGTGCTGTATAAATAAAATTGAATTGAATTGTTTCTACCAAAGCATTTTACTCTAACGGGGTGTGCAGTTTCATTCGTTTGCAACTCGAGTACATTTTGACAAGTAGCTAAAAATAGCCGGTGTATGACGAGATGCGGGGTTGCTGAGCACCTTTTAGAATCAGACAAATTTAGGTACAACACTGGACCCCAACAGGCACTTCTGCAGCCATTTGTACAAATGCTGAACGAGTGAGAAGTTAATGCTTGGAAGGACATTTTGTTCACTGTAGGTCTACAACTTAAGAAGCAATCACTTGCTTCAAAATGTACTTTGATATTGCTTTTGAGGCTAGCAACCAAAGTGTCCCAAGTGAAAAAAAAGTTATTTATTTTCACTTTAAGATCCCCCTCGATGGCAATATCAGTGCTTTGCTGATTTGAGGAAGTTTGTTTCCACATGCTGAGCTGCACTCTCCATGATGAGGTCATTGGAAAAAATCAGAGGAGTACCCCCTTTTCACAATAAGAGAAAAAGGCTGAATATTCACCATATTTAGCATCTTCATCATCTTAACTTTCTCGCTTGAAGAGTTTAATTGTTAACCTGCAAATGACTCTGGCCCAGTGCACTCTTACACACTCCTCTGCAGCTAAATTCTGCCAAAGACTGTGTGGTGAAACTGATCCAAACAGTCATATGAAATTGGTAAATTATTGTTCCAAAAAGAAATGGAACAATTACCAGCACTGAATACTGATGCAATTAGTTTAAATTAAGTATAACATAACTCGTTGACAAAGCTGCAATAGTGGCAAGCAGACAGTGTAAATTAGCAGCGACAGGAACATTAAAGTCGGTATAAATCAGTCTGAATGAACATTTGCTAGTTCTAAATGTGATGCGTCTGCCAAATGGCATTATTTACATCAGCAGCAACTCTCTGAGGTTGCTAAGCTATTTAGCTGACAAGAAAGAGCAATCGGGAGTCACATGAGAGCAGGGGAGGAAAGAAAAGCAGAGGAAGGAATCCTATGAATTCATCTCTTTCAAATGCGCGCTATCCGTCAGTAACCTTGTGGCGGTGTGTCTATGCATCTGAGTCTGAGTCATTAGAATCAATAAACACTATAAGATGTTTAGCTAAAACGCTCACTGTTTAATCATGTGTGGCTTTTTTGCCTCCGTGCGGCTGATGTAACAGGCGCACACGGTTTCTGAGATCATGGCTGTTAGCGGCGGAACAGGCAAAGGCTCGTCTGCTCAGTACCTGTGGGTAGAGCTCGGGAAAAAAAGCCTCTGTGGAGAATCCAAGGCTTTGTGACTCAATAGGACCATATATATAGTGTGAAATGTTACCCAGGGGCACTCTTAAAGCCATCCTGAAGCCCACTCGCTCTTAGAACAACCAATACTCTTGTCTCCGTCGTTACAGCTCTAAAGTGTGCCAGTGTTTCTAAGAAATTCATATTCGCCTTTGGAGGGGGGGAGTGAAAAAAACCCCGTGACTGTACTGTAAATGAATGTGCTGCTGAAACACAATGAATTGAAACACAAAACGTGATGCATTTCATGATTTTTGAGGGGTATGCTAATGCTAAATGCTGGCATCCCAACCCTGAGAGGCAGAGCTTCAGCCAAGCTCCAAGAATAGATTTGCAACAATTGTGAGCATGCTGTGTCCTCAGCTGTGCTCATGTTTTGCATTCATCTTTAACTTTGGAATAAACAAAAACTGTGTCTTGGGAAGGGGGGGGGGGTGGGGGGCAACAGGAGAAGATTGGACACGAGCTTTGCTTAGCAATGCTGAGGAGGTACATCCACATCTGAATTTTAGGGCATCCTGGATGCCCAGGGAATTCAGAGGGATTGATGAGCTAAATTAAAAAATAATAATTTCACCTGTCTGGAGAAGAGCCCAGTGGTTGATCAGGTACTGTTGTGCCAGGCTGAGAACTTCAATACATCAGTTTGGTATTGAAATTGTTCGATTTTACCACAATTAACAAGTGGCCGCGGCTATTAACACTAGCAAGTGGCCATCCGTGGATTAACTGAGATAAATATGAATAATATAGATAAGGGTAATAATTTGTAAAATGTCATAAGGATTGTTTTGATCTTTAAATCATACAATTCGAGTAAAGTCGAGAATGGACATAACAGGTCTCCTTTAATGCTATTTTTTCTTCTTTTTAATCTCCACACTATGTTCTTTACAAATTTTTAGATCCTCACAGTAACTAGTTACTAGTAACTGGGTGTAGGTGCGTCTGCAGCCCCTTGAGACCGATGGGGTCGCCAGCCCACAGAACTGCAGTAAATCTTTTTGCAAATAAAACCAGAAGATTTACACTCACATATGATGCACTCAGCATGCCCCAGGGTGCTGCACCCTTACTCTAATGGGTTTGCAAAAATTGCATAGAAGGCTCTAACAACAAAATGTTCTCCACGCACTTTATCGTGTGCATTAGCATGTACAGCTATGGTATTTCTGCAGCTAACATAATATGTAGGTACAGAAAACTGTTTTCATTTCTTTGTGGGTTAGTGCACTTTTAAATCTACCTTATGTAGTTACTATGGATCACCTTCACACATATAATTACAATCAGAAGGTTCTATTAATGTATAGTGAGTTGGAATATTCATAATGGCAGCATGTATGAATGTAAAGATATGGTCCGGTTACAGGTATTAAAGGGCTGAAACTCATTTAGACTGACCTAGCTGTGAAGCGTGTAGGCCTTGGCTGGACCTCCTCCTCCTGTCAGCTCTGTGTTCCCAGGCCTCACTGCTCAGCTCCCCATTAGTGGAACTGTAAGTGGGGGTCCACTCCCCTGGGCTGGCCCTCTCACGTTGCACGGGTGCACTGCTGGGACTCTGTGGACTGTGCGGCGTCCGGTGGCTTGTCCTCTCGCGAGGGTTTGGTGGAGGCGGTGTCAGGGGTAAGGGCTTTAGTTCTTGGTAGTGTAGTGCTAGATCCAAGAAGGGTCTGGGGAGAGGCTCAGAGGTGGAGAAGGTGATGAGATCATCCACTACTGGAGGGTCTGAAATGAGGGGCTTAGGATGAGAGATCTCAAGTTCAGAGAGGGTGCGACCCTCTAAGCAAGGTGGGTTAGTTCGAGGTGGCACTCTTGGGGGAATATCCAGGCAGCGACCTAGTCCTATGGAGGCAAGGAGGGAGCCGCTGCCTAGCAGGGCTCGGTGGGTGCTGTTAATCAGGCCACCGACAGGCCCCCTCTCAGGCCCTGGGGAGCCAGCTGGGGAGGAACCCCCTTCCTCGCTGCCCGAGTCTCCCTGAGACAGAGGAAGCCATGGGCTATCCTTCACCGAGGAGCCTGCAGAAAGAGAATGCTTTTAAAGTCAGAAGGAGAGCCCAATATAGAAGAAAAGGAACACTGAACACATTTATAATTCATTAGCTTCAATTCATAATTCACACTCATGCCAATGTGAATTACAAAGGTGGCTAGTGGAAGACAAGGTAGTTAGGCTGATGGGGGAGGGCAGTGGATACCGTTGTGAGCAGGGGTAGGAGTTGGTGTGGAAGGTCGGTACGCCTCAAAGTCATCCTTGGAGTCTCCATTCTCATTACTATCTGCCTGCAGGAGTTTAGCTCTCATTGACAGGCTGAAAACAAAAGAAATTTCTATTAAAGCACAGCAACTGACTAAGCACATTGTAACCAAATCCATGCACACAGAAGGAAAGAGCTGTACCTGCTTTCCTGGGGGCTAAGGCGCAGGACCTTAGGACTTTTGGGACTTTTCGGGCTCTGTGGCCTCCAATGCGGGCTCAACCTTAGGTCTCCATTGACTTGTTTATGAGAAGAGGTATCTAGCGAGGGCCGGACTGGGCTGAGACCAAACGTCCTGCTGTTGTCACTTGGAGTAACTGCAGAAATGGGGCATAAGAAAGAAATTAGTATCAGCTTGTATATTATCAGTGTGCTTAGATGTGTTGTAATGGGGCCAGTATTTTAAAAGTCAGCCATACAATCATCTCTAACAGTGACCTGAGTCTTCTTACAGGTAGAACTCACGAAACACACCTGTTTTGTTCAATCTGCACTGGCTCCCTGTTCAATATAGAATTAATTTTACAATCTTGTTGTTCGTCTTCAAAGCACTGAATGGATTAGCCCCACTGTATCTATCCGATCTTTCAAGTTTTCCTGTTTACGAGAGACTTCTGAGGTCATCCAGTCGTCTTTTATTAGACGTTCCGAGAACTAGGTCAAAGCATTGGGGTGATCGGGCCTTTTCAGTGGCTGCACCCCGACTTTGGAATAACCTTCCCCCTTAGATCTTCGGTTACTTGCTGAATTGAAAACTTTTAAATCTGAACTTAAGACTTATTTTTGTTTAAACAGGCTTTTAATACCATGTAGTGCAATTGATTTGGTCTTTGAGTATTTTCTGACATTATTTTCTGATGTAATTTTATTGTACATTTAATGTCATTTTACTGTAAAGTGCTTTGGTCACCTTAGCTGGTTGTTGTAAAGCGCTATACAAACAAATCAATCAATCAATCAATCAATCAATCAATCAATCAATCAAACACAAATGTGCTTTTTCCTCCACAGTTCGAGCCCCAATGGACTTTGAAATAGATCGTCTGGCTTCAGTTTATACCACAATAACAGATGACATAAGTGTGAGAAAAGGAGCCAAAGATACCTGGGAGGTGGGGGGTGAGGTGAAATGTAGAGGTCTAATAAAAACTGAATTGCACCTGTCAGATTTTAGTGGCACACCAATGGACTCGTGCTGCTTAAACAATGAACAGTGTGTGAGCTTTCAGTGAGCCTGGGCTCTACTATCACAACACACAGAATCCATCACACTCTTTCTAATGCCTCAAGGATCCTTCTGAGCATCTCAACAGGCAACATTACAAAAGGGGCTATAAATGGAATGGGCACCACAGTTACATACTGTACCCGCCACAGAGAAAACTTTAAAGCTGTCAATTTATTTGAGTTATGGTTCTGTTTTTTTTCCCTTTCTCAACAATCTCTACTTTCATTTCATTTCAGCTTCAGAAATGGGAAAGGTAAATATGCTCTCTGATTGGACGTGCGCTTGTAGTGGAGGCCTGGCTGGTGCACTTTACCGCCCGTCACTCTCACGAGGCTACGCTTTCAAAGCGAGCACAGAAGGCAGATTATAGTGCTGACGTTGCAGTTTCATAAAGATCACAATGTGCTTTCTTCCTTTTCTCTTTTCCTTTTCAATCCGTCTCTGTTCATATCATCGTGCTTTCATTGAATTACATTAACAAGGAAGTCCCTTTCAGATTAAAATATTTTTATACATATAAGCTCTATACAACCAGACTTCCTTTTACAACCGCAGGAGGTGCTCCCCTGCTGGGCATGAGAAAGATTGCAGGTTCAAGGCACTGGCGTCACTTTTCAAACCCTGAAGCTACAGCCTTCTAATGTAAAGTCTATGAAAAACGGGGTTTGCAGCGCTTCCAAAGGTCTAGGAGTCTTAGATGTAAAATATAGTTCGTTTTTTTCTTTAAATAAAAGCAGAGTTGTGTGGATATACTCCGTCTGTAGTAGTGCCAGAAGTTCCATGAGGATGTTTCATTTATAAACTCTTATAAAAGAATATTAGACACAGCATTTCCCAAGTTAGTTCAGCTTTATCTGTATTAAATCTCACATTAATTCATCTAAATACTGGAATTCACAAAATACAAGCTTGAAGCCATTTATAATTCTTAATTTGTTTGATGTGTTGGTGCTCAGTGCAAATGATTGAGGAGAATATGTCAGGGAACATGTGCATCAGTAACTCTTTAAAGTAAAGTGACGATTCCTGGTTTTCGTACGGATCGATCCGTCCCGCCAACACATGGGTCTTTTTCCCAGCATTCACTGCTGTGTTATCTTCCTTATTACCTGTCTATATGTGTTTTGATTCTGTGTGAACAACATCGTGGTAGGGAGTACCCAGAGTGCACTGCAATTCCCGAGCTCTATAGATCATTAAATAAACATACAAATTTAGACTGCTGTACCTCAGGTACTGGAACTGGAAGAAGGAAAAAGGGCTAATAGAACCAAATCTAATCCTGCCCCCGCAGACAGAAATATTAAAATAAATAAATGATGGCAGCAGTATCCATAAGCTGCCAACACAAATGACACAGCCAGCCTACTGAGATGCTAAAAATGCAAACTATTACAATTGCAGAGTTCAAAAACTCTAAAAATAAGAGGCGGTTTAATATTCTTTAGATCTAACTCAGTGAAAACATGGCACAGTGGAAACTTGTCAGTTCTCTAGACAAATCAGTTTGGGAGGCCCTGGCAATAAATCACTGCTTGATACTGAGAGGGCAAGCATAAATATCCACTAAACACATTTTAATGACAGGCACACTCATGGCTTAGTGACTGCCATTAAGGAGAGTCATTAGGAAGTAAAGAAATCCAACCCACCACTTAATGAATAAATGAAGCTGGCAGATGTTTTTAGACTGACTAACCACTTTTACACATAAATGTTTCACTGCAATTTGTGCTTTTATGTTAACCCGCTGTGCTAATTGTTTTGTGAAGTCCCTTTTATTGCCTGTTGCTACACCACAAATTTCCTTTTGGGTTCTGTTAAAATGCCCTGTGACCTACTGGCTACAATTTCCCTCCGAAGAGAAAGATCTCGGGGCGTTTATCTAAGACGCCGGCAAGTAGACAAGCGTCGTACATCTCTGCTGCTGGTGCAGCAACCCTTCTCAACCCCTTTCTCCTGGAGCAATGAATTCCTCCCTGCTTATTTTTAATTCAGTAAACCGCACTGTAGCCACTACATGCATATAAAACTGTGGAAGCTGAATGCCTGAAAAAAAAAATAGCTGAATAGCTCCCCCCATTGCAGCACTGATGTAACTGCAGTCAGCAGGGGTGCAGAGCAAGGCAAGAGTGGAAAAAACAAAAAACAAAAAAGCTGACGAGAAGTGCTGAGCTGCTGAGAGGAAGTCAGATAATATTTGGACTGGAACACACTTGAAAAGGGAAAAGGGAAAAGGGTGTGTGTGTGTGTGTGTGTGTGTGTGTGTGTGTGTGTGTGTGTGTGTGTGTGTGAGAGCGAGAGAGAGAGAGAGCGAGG
>VOQJ01029345.1:3105-27592 GCA_015052665.1 Apistogramma diplotaenia
TCTGACACTGAGCGCGCCACCGCCACCTATTGTAGTGGATGTGCAATGACACTTTATTATTGTACAGCAAAAGAAAAAAAAAAAGACATGTTCCCGGGGGTCAGACGCACCCCCCCTGGCAGCGGGGCTATTTGAGAAGCACTGGGTTAACTGGTGACTCTAAATTGCCTATAGGTGCTTAAAGTTGTCTGTCTGTTTATGTTAGCCTCATTTCAGTTTCAGTCTGCAGTCCAGGGAAGCTTCTTTGCACGTCTCCCAACATGAGAACAGCGGCAGAGATGGCATCGCATTGTCATCTAACTGAGCTGGGAACAAGGAAGGTTGATAATCTAAATGGGACAGCTCAGTAGCAGATGAGGGTTATGGGTTATGAGCCATAGTCTATCCAGGAGAGAAAAGGTTAGAGAAGGTCACATGAGCCACTTGCTTGTTCAGTTGAACTGTTAGACTGTAGATGGTAAGTGGAGGTCAGACTAACTGTGGCAACTAAGGTTCCCCATGACGCCCTCCAAACTTGTGAGGTCAATTGCAGACCAAGGAATTGGCGTTACGTGAACCCGGATGGGTTAAAATGGCCAAATAATAACCACCAGCCAAGAGCTAGCTTGACAGCTAATTAAATGTTTAGGACTCTTTAAATAAGATGTATTCTTGTGGTTTGTCCATACAGTGAAAGACTATTCAGCTCCCTCCAGAAACTGTCTTCATTTCTCTAAGGCCAACTTAATGGCCAGTTTGCAGTACTGTGGTGAAGTTTCGAGTCATGCACTAAGCTGGACTGATGCAGAGCAGCTGTAGCATTGGTGGTCAGTGTTGGGTTATTAAGGGTAGCCGACCTCAAATTACATTTAAAGTTATGATGCTGATTAAGATTTGTTCACTGAATTTCATCTTTATTCGAGCTTTGTACTGTCTATGGACAGGAAATCATGATAGCTTACACTCATGTCTTGGTCCATACAGAGCAGCAGCACATGTCAGCTGATCACAGCCTGTTCACAAAACCTACTGGAGCTCACAAGAGAAATTATTTAGACTTAACACAAAGTGATTAAGGGATTAGTGTTCCCACACCTGATGAATTCCACTTTAACCCTGTACTATACTCATCTTTAGGCAAATAGAGGTATGTTTTTAAATTTCCATTGTTTTTCTCTGCTTGTGTTCCCTTGCATTAATATTACGTCATTATTACGTCATATATTATATATATAATACTGCATAAGGTTCATTTAGCTTTGAAATGTAGGAATGTCCTTCAAAGAACTGCATTTGATTATTTGACTTAAGTACATTTTGCAGCCTGTACTTTTCACTTTTACTTGAATACAGAAATAGAATCAGTAGTTCAGTATTTTTTAACACAAGTATCTGTACTTCCAAGTATCTGTACTTCCACTTAAATGACAATGTGTGTACTTTTGCCACCTCTATTTATATGAATTGCAGTGGATAGTGAAGAGATCACATTCACCACCACAGGGCAACTTTATAGCCACCAATTAGCCATCCACATCAAGCATTCAAAAACCAAAGAAATCTCAAAGTCCTCTTTAGTAAAACTTTTATATATTTTCTGCATCCACGAAACAACAATGATCCACAGAATGCAAAGTAATTAAAATGTATAACCCTGCAGAATGTATGTGCCCACTCCCAGTAGTAGTATGCTGGCAGTTACTTAAAGCATCTGCACAAAGAGCAAGACACACAAAAAGTGTGCATTTCTGATCAGAACATGTTTATCAAAAATAAATGTACAAAACACCCCTGACTGTGGAACAAACAAGGCAAGCGGTTTACTATTCAATTTTGAAGATGAAGATAAAGTAACATCAGTGATCAAAATGAACAGCGTCCCAGCATCCCAGAGATGATAAAAAATTGATTTGGAACACACTAAATAACATTTGGGACCAGTTCTGGATGATTAGACTGCACGCTACACAAATGATACAAATGAGTAATTCATCAAAACCATGAGGCATAAACATTTGGTGGGATGGATTGTGTGGCACCTTTTTATGCCAATCAAAGAGAAAGAAAAACCTCATCGCCCTTCTTCTGCGTGTTGAGCAGAAGTCTGTTAAAGTGTATCTTGTTGCAGGGAGTTTGAAAAAAACAGTATAAAATGATGGTTTTGAAAAATACTGAAGGATGTGAGTGTCATATTCCATGTAGACTGAGGTCCTCAAATGCAGAGTTTAAGCAGGTGTTAAATGAAAATTACCTTTGATATGAAGCTAACCAAAAATCCAAGAGGAACACGGAGAACACATTGGGAACTAGGAAAACTATGAACCAGGATTCAAAGTGGCAGAAACAGTTTGGGGGGGGGGGGGGGAGACACTGTGATGCAACAAAGGGCAAGGCTAGACTCTGCACCTTGCCTCATTACCTAGAGTATAAATTGTCTAATAGGTGAGCGATGCAGCAGGAATAACGAAACACAGGAAAGCAAAGCTAAATACAAAAAGCACGAGAGCAAGGTTGCCAAAATCAAAGAGGAAACAACTAAACAGGGAATCGTGGGCCACATGGGGAACCCTGGGGATGCAGGATAAACTGAAAGGAGGAAAACCATGAGAGTAACTGTAACAAAAATACACAGCAGGAAACAAAACTATTAAGAAATGAAGAAAACCAGTGAACAGAATTTAGAAGACCAAAACTCACAAATCTGGATCAAGGACCCAGGTACCGCGATACTGACAGAAGGTACAGTAAGATAGGCATGAATGAAAAAAGAGAGAGCGACGAAGACACAAGGAGCTTAGGTACATTTCTCCTCAAGTATATTCTCACCCTGAGTATCAAGACATCTGCTATGCTAATGTAACCTTCTCATTTGCAAGAATAAGTGGTAGATGCATGCAGATGTTTAATTCATGGTAAACTAATGACTGCAAATGAGGCTAAACTCCAAAAGAAAACATTAACCTGGTGAGAGCATCAAAAATAATGATGAAACATATGCTCAGGACCAGTGATGACTCTTTCATTATAGCCTGCGTGATTCCCTGCTGTTCATTCGCCCTTCTCTTTTCCTTAAGGCCTTCATACACCCGATGCATGAAATATGTGAAATATAAAATGTAGCCATCCACACTGACTGTGTCATTTCACAGGACCAATTTGCAGCACTTATTTTTTTGGATTAAGTTTGATTTTTCAGATTTGTGAATGAAGAGATCTGACCAATCAGAGTGCTGCATTTGGCAGTTTGATGAACCCAGAATCTGTTTCTTCTGATCTTGTTTAGAAACATCATCATCTCTTGATGCCAAGATGAGTTTTTTTCACTGTGTGTTTTATGAGGACAAATAATTTGCAAATCCATCAATGAACCTGTAGTCCCAGTCAAAACTGGTACTGTATACACTCCAATGATGGTCAAAGTGCTTGGTCATCCTTGGTTTTCACATTGTTTTTCAAAGTGTTTGGGCTGATCATCCTGCTGCAGTGTGTATCCTTCTCCATAAAGATGTCTTTCAGAGGTTAAAGCATGTCACTGAGGACTCGATTGGTCAGGGTAGTTTATTCTGTGCAGATGACCAAAACCAGAGTAGCAAAACACTTGAAGATTCCACAGTGTTTCACAGTGAGTTTGATCCACTACAATAGCAATCTCTTTCTATTTGTCTCCTTACACACACACACCTCTGTTACTTTTTCACAGCTGACTATGACATTCTTATATGTCTTTGTCTACCCAAACCTTTACTCTTTGTCAACCCAAGCCTTTGCCTCCTCTTTATAATGGCTTTGGTGACTGCTTCTCATCCCTTGGGAACACTATTGGACAGCTTTCTTTAGATAGCACTGTTGCTAGTTGGAGTTCTTCCGTTTGCAAATTCTGTATCTCAGTGACCAAAGCGTCATGTATTAAGCTTCTGATAGTGTGTAAAACTGCTAATCTAGTGGAAGTGCGAGACCTAAGACAAAGTGGTGAAAAAACAAACTGATAACTTGATTAGTAGCAACTGTATCAGTTTTATTTAGTTCTGATGCTTTGTTTTCCACTATTGCAATGTTAATTCAGCTGGAGCTGTAGCTCAGGAGGTAGAGCAGGTCACCTACCAATCGGAAGGTTGGCGGTTCGATTCCTGGTTGCTCCGGGCTACATGCCAAAGTATCCTTGGGCAAGATACTGAACCCCAAGTTGCTCTCCGACGCAAGCGTTGGAGTATGAATGCGTGTGAATGTTAGATAATAAGCACTTAGCTTAGTTAAATATGGAAGTGCTTGAATGAATGTGGTGTGAATGGGTGAATGTAAACGTGTTGTATAAGCGCTTTGAGTGCTCTGACGAGTAGAAAAGCGCTATATAAGAACAAGTCCATTTACCATTTACCATCAATATTTATAACGACTGCACAATGGCTGAAAGTTGATGTACTTGAACCTGCCTCTGTGGAGCTGACCAAATCTGAGTATTGAAGTGTTGAAAGTGTCAAAATATGTTTCAAAAGAAAGACAGTTTGACCCACTTGTAGCCTGAGATAAAATTGAAGTTCTTGGACTCGGCCCCACAAACCTTAGAAACATGATGTCTTACCACATACTAACTCTGGATGGCATTACTTTGGGTATAACTATTGGCTGTAACTATTTTTTTGCATTTGTGCAATTTTCTAAAATTAGAAACATGTTGTCAGAGTGATGCTGAAATGCATTCATTATTATCAGCCTGTCCTAACAGCTCCCTGAAAAGTCTTCAGCTGATCCAAAATGCTGCAGCTAGAGTGCTGAACAGGGACTAGAAAGAGAGAGCATATTTCTCCCATATTGGCTTCTCTTCATTGGCTCCCTGTTAAGTCTAGAATAGAAATTTAAATTCTTCACTTCGCTCTCAGACTGCTGGCTTACTTGTGGTTGCTAGGATACTTACGAGTAGAATGGGAGGCAGAGCCTTCAGCTTTCAGGCCCCTCTTCTGTGGAACCAGCTCCCAGATTGGATTCGGGAGACAGACACCCTCTCTACTTTTAAGATTAGGCTTAAAACTTTCCTTTCTGATAAAGCTTATAGTTAGGGATGAATCATGTGACCCTGAACCATCCCTTAGTTATGCTGCTGTAGGCCTAGGCTGCTGGGAGGTTTCTTTTCAGTCACCTCTTTTCATTCTCTTTATTCACCATTCTGCATTAGTTATTATAAATCTCTGGCTCTTTTCCACAGCATGTCTTTGGTCCTGTCTCAGCCCCCATGGCAGATGACATGACGCGCTTGCTCACAGGGGGTCATTTTGACTGTTGTTACTCTGTAATTATTGCGGGGTCGTAACCTTACAATATAAAGTGCCTTGGTGCAAATGTTGAATTGAATTAAAATTGAATTGAATTGAGTTCACATGGCTTATTTCTCATGGTTGTTGAGAAATAGGACGGAATCGGAAATATTCATGATTTTTTTGTAGTTTCCAACTTTTAATCACTAAATTGTAATTTTTCGCACTGGACTATGAGGAACAGGCCTGGAACAAATAGATGTCAGCCAAGCAACCAGAGCAGACAGGTAGGCCATCAGGGATATTTGGACGATATTTAAAGCCCAGTTCCCCAAATCTGAAGTCCCTGATCCCTCTGTGTGGATGAACAGTTGGTAGCTTTCAGAGGCAGGTGCAGTTTAAGGCAAAACATGCCTTCAAAAACAGCCAAGTATGGCGTAAAGATCTGGTGGAACCGTGATGCCAAAACTCATTTTGCACAAAAATGCTTGAAAAACACAAATACATTATTATAATATTTTACAGCATCTATCTTAAGTGAAGAAAACAATGTCATTTTAGCTGCTAGAATAGTCGGTTTGCTTGAGGCTCAAACATTCAAACAACTGTTTAAATGCCATTCAAAGACACAGTATAGCTACATGTATGCAGCTCCTGCTTTCTTAGAGTGACTAACATTAGCAGCTCTGTGATTGAGTTTAAGTTTGTTTGTTTGTTTTTACATTTATTTAGTTTTCATTTTCAGACTAGTTGGACACTCTGGACCAGTTATCCAGGCCAGCGGGGAATTCTCACAGTGCCACCGACTGCACAGCCATCCAGAAAAAATTTGAAAGCTTTGAATATATTACGACATTTTAAGGTAATTTGTCAAAGGTACGCATGTGTCGAGAATAGTGAACCTTGGGATGAGGTAGCTACACAAAGGTTCTGCATGACCAGTTCAGCAAATATAACACATGGGTGCACATGCACACACACGCACAACGGTACGCAAGCATAAATATGGAGGGCAGAGGCAGCCAAATGAGTAAATATCACAAACACAGGGACAGGCACCTCTGCACAGCCACGTGTGCCACATGAGTAAATATCAGCTGTGAAAAAAAACTGATAGACAGGAGGAAAAATCCATTTGTGGTTAGACAGGGAAACAATATCTATTACAGTGTTCTGAATAATGTAACACTCTAATCACAGCCACCAGTAGAACTTTTCCACTGCAAATGTGTTTTTTTTTCTTTTGTTTCACTGCAAATATGTTTACTTGCATTTTTTCTTCTGTGACTTCACGAAACTTCTTCCTTGAAAAAGGTCTAACCGAGAGCAGCCTTGTAACTGAAGATAAAATCTGTGTAATTGGGGTGTTGATTTTTTTTTTTACTGTAAAAAGGACACAATCAAGGTAAAGTCAGCAATACTGAGGCGTTCACCTGCATCACCAAACACTGCAGCTCCTCACAGGAAGCATTTAGCCAGCTTGACTGTATTTCTCTAAATGAATTGGTGTAATCATTCCTGCTTCTCTCTGTATTCAGAAAGTGGAGTTGAAAGTTCATCTTAAGTCACCCTGTGAAGTTTCCTTGCGATGTGTGCCTCACTGATGTTGGCTCAGTTGATTTTTTTTTTCTTATAAAATTCACGTTTCCTTCTTTGTTTGATGGCAGTGTTCTGAGCAGGAAAGTTGAAGGCTATCGGGACACAGACTGCTCAGGTCTTCTGTTACCTTTAGCTGAACTTCAGAACGCATTCGTGCATCAGAAGACAATTGTGGCCTTTGTCAGCATTTTTTACTGTACGCCCCTTAAGAGTCCGTGTGGCTTTGATGAGACTATGAGAGGAGACATAAAATCCAAACCCATCATTTAAAGCTAATTTTACAGCCAGGATAATGGCACACATCTGCTGCTATCAGCAGGATGTGATGGTAAACCGCTTAATCTGGTCGTCTCCGGGAGAGGACGGTCACACTTAGATGCACAGAGTTCCAATTAGTCATCTAGTGTTACCATTGTTGACCCAGTGGCCAACACACCAGGTCATCAGGCAGCATGTTTCAGTTTCTAAATGAATAGAAGGGTGAAAGAACATCACCATCAAGAGACATAAAAATCCCAGCCCATCGTGTTCAAGCTAATATACAGCAGTGATTCTGATATACATCCATTGTTATCAGCGTGGTGGTAAGCCACTCAATTTAATGAACAAATTATTTTTCATAGAAGATATTAAAAGGATTGGTCACACCACCAAATCTCCCCAATGAAACCAGTGAATGAGTCATCTGCACTGCAGTCTGAAACAACAGTGAGAGAGTTCGTGGATCAAGGAGGAGCCAAACATGCTCACCTGCCAGACACAAGGCTGGATCTTTGTAGGGACACTTTCTGTTCAGTTTGCTTTCATCACTGTAATAAAGCTGCTCTTTATTATTAAATTATTACTATTACAATACCAGTTTATGTTGATTGTGCTGTCCTTTACACTACTATGACTTGCATGTCAGTTACTGTAGTAACAGTCTGTGAAGGGCAGCCAGCATGTGCCGCCTGTGGTTAACAGTGTGGTTAACTGGCTGTTGCTCTGGAGGTCAAGTGGGTTGTTTACTAATCAGAAGACTCCAGATTCAACCGCTGCCTCTGCCAGCCTGTATGTTGAAGTATGCAGATGTAATCACTCATCTGCCTGTGTTCCTGGGTGTTCAGGCTGCTAGTCTTTTGCATAACTTCTGCTTCCCCATGCTGCCAAACTCAATTATGTTGTCATCGCTTGGGTCCAATCGTTTTCTTGCCTGCCATCTGCGAGCCGATAAGTCTCCGCTCCCTGTGCTTTAAATCTTAGTGGCTTCCAAACTCTCATTTGTGCCCCCCCCTCCATCTCCACCTCATCCTGGTCAATTAGAAATCCTCATCCAATTCTCCACCTGCTTCATCTCTGCCACAATCAGTGTCTAGGCTCTCCAGGGTCCTATTCTACTTCCTGCCATTGTTTGACTCCAATCTGCTTTGTATCTTCATCCGAGTCTAATCACCAAATAATTTATTACTTAAATGCTATAATTCAGTAAATTAAATTAAGTTCTTTGAAATGATCTCTCCTCATTGAACTCACCTTTGCCTCGAGCCTGCTTTCACTCCAATTAAGCTGCTTACTGAGCATTCTACCAGGCGCCTGACATTAACCTCAAGGTTACAGCGCCATCTTCAAGTGACAAGTGCTCATTTACATGCACTCCTTTATGTGACCACATCTGACAGCGTCAGGAATTGACAGAAAAATAGAAAAGCCTTGTGTCTGGTCATTGTCTTGGTCTGTGTTTCAAAGTTCATGCCTCTGGTAGGAACATTTTCCACAGTTGTCCATTCTCACATGTGGCACACAGCAGGAAATACTCTGTTTCACAACTATTCGTTCTACTGGAAGCAGGAACCACCGTCAGGTGATAGCCAGTGAAATTGAGGGCAGGTGTGACAGTGGTTGTAGGCACAGAGAAATCCCCGGAGTTCCAGTGGATCTCTTGGTGCCCTTCAGCCCTACGATACGGCAGCATAATTTAGTTTCAGATTAATAACAAAGATGGCTGGATGAAGAATAACAACACAAGAAAGAAGTCATCAGCTGTATCTAATTGCTGCAAATATTTATTATTTATCTATTTATTATATGCTGCATAAAAACTGAATATGCAGGCTGTGTTAGAGAGCTGCAATCACACAGTAAGTAAACAAGCAATTGCCATTTCCATACTCTTATGACAAATGGGGTGGTTTGCAAGCTGTTAGAAGCTGGGTTGCAGATGTGCAGAATCCAAACAAGCAGTCAGATCCTGGAGAGGCTCCCATGCTGTACAGTACACTCCAGAAGGAGACCATCCTCCTCACTCGAGTGTGTCACCTAATTGAACTTTAGCTGCAGTGAGAGGCATGAAGCTGTATCTCATTAAGGCAGCGAGCATGAAGGATAGATCTCTCTCATATCTGTGTTTTAATTGCCAGCTCTCTTTTATAATCAGATTAGCTGGGGAGCGCAGTGAAGAGGCAGATAAGACAAAGGGGTAATTGAATTAGAGGCAAGCCAAGATGGAGCAGGAAGGAAGAGACCGAACGGGAGAATGAAATAATTGTACACTGACTGGTTGTGAGTAACAAATCTGGAGTGTTGGGAATGAAAAGAAAAGAAAGAGAAGGGAGAGACGCTCTCCAGTGGTCTCTCCTCCTCAGTGTACTGGTCAGCTCAAAGACGTGCAGGGTTCATGTGCGAGCGCTGGTCGGGGTTTGGGCATCATTATTCTGTTTATTACAGGGTTATCGTTATAGCAACGGCTCTCTCCGCCTCTTCATAAGATAGTGGTTATCAAACCCACTCATCATGCTGATGAAAGAACTGAGATGGTTGCTATGATCTGATCAACAGGCAAAGTAAAAGCAGCTCTGTTTTATTTGTAAGGGTGCAGGCTGACTGAGCATGCAAGCGCTCAGTGGGGAGTTCTGTTCAAACATCACGCGTAGCAGATGCAGTAGAAATGTGGGTATACCGGGACGTGGTACACACTGCGTATAGGACAGAGCCAGTTTATGAATTGTGTCTCAACTTAGAGAGCACTCAGCAGGTTTTATCGTGGAATTAAGGGAGCAAACAATTTTCCAGGGTTGTCATGTTGTCTAGATAGCTTCATATGATGCTGCTAATACTCTGTCAAGATATGATTATCTCTAACTTAAGTGTCTTGCTGTAAATGTAATTTGGGGTTCATTTCCATCAACAGAAGGATCCAGATCTATAGCTAGTTGATAAATGCATCTGACAGGTGTGCCGACCTGTCACGATCTGTCTGCCAGGCTTCGTCTCTGCTTGCTCGAGTCGCTGACAGGGACCTCTCCACCATATTCGCACAGCTGATGCCTTTTGGGGTGTTTTTATTGTGTAATTATCTGACAAATAATGTGACCTGCTGTCTGGGGCAGACAATCCAAGTACTTTGCACTCCAGTTTTGGTGAGTGAAATTTTACTATATCATATACAGTATAGTGATCGAACCAAAACTGCTGACACTCTGCTGTCTGGTCTAAATGCAGACGTTTCAGCTCCAAAATAAACACTATTACAGCAGAGAAAACACTAGTCTTAATTATCTTCAGCATTGCAGTGTGACCAGAGTAACAACTGTGGGTGGGTGGGTGAGAGTGGGGGTTTAGTTACATTAATGTAATTGTATTCAGTTTCATTAATGTAGAAAAATGGGATTGCAGATCTAGTACTAATCAAAATGGTGATTAAGTAAAGGACAGAGTTGAATATTTTGGTTATTTAAAGGATATGACAATTCTGTTGCTTTGCATGCAGGAATGTCTTCTTCTTGGATATAACTCAACAACGACAGTCAGCAAAGGCACTTGGACAAATTTGATTGCAATGTCATTGAGGGCTTGAAAGGAGCTGCCTCTTTGACCGGAGATGCTCAATTCATTTGGCAGCATGTGCTTAAATATTGAGTGATGGCTTTCATTTAATTTGTGCTTGAATTTTACCGACCACTTCGCTTCCAGTGGCCTCAAGAGCACAGTGCTCTAAGCAGTGTGTGACCAGCCCAACACTGAGTCAGGCAGCCATGTCATCAGACAATAATACTTTTTGGAGATTCAATGATATTTAGCCAGGACAGATTTTTAGCACCTTAACTTTTATTGCCAAGTTAGAACATTTGTTCGATAATAATTTTAAAAGTGTTCCCATTTAAAAATTCGATTTGATGAAATACTATAATAGGGTGTATTGCATTTTAACATGGTTCCAGTGGAAGTTATGAAAGTGTTCAGCATCATTTGTAACATTCAGAAAAAGACCTTCCAAAAAACAAACATGCTCACCAAAGTGATTGGTCAGATGTGCTGAGTCATTCCTCCCTCAGCTTCCTCGATTTGTTTCTTCCTCCTTGTGTGTGTCTGTGTGTGTGTGTGTGTGTGTGCGTGTGTGTGTGCAACCAAGTCCAACACTACAAATGCCTTTGAGGAGAGAGAGTGCATCAAAGTGTCTTCATCATCATTTGCACAGTTCACTCCATCGGGACTACAGAGTCACATGAAAGACACTGAATTCTTGGAGAGAGATCAGGGAGGCTTTGAGAGGCAGCTGGAGGCAGCCATTACAGCAGGTTTTTTATTTATTTGTTCACTGGTGTCCGATGTAGTGTTACAGATGTGCACTGAACCCTCTCTGTACAGAAGACACAGTGTGAGAAGAATATTAGCAGAGCGGCTAGCATGTGTGCCTGCACAGGAATTCATTCAGTCACAGTACATGCAAATCACATGTCTGTTCAAAGTGCTCAAAGCCAATACATAGTATTAGTATTAGTAAAGTGCAGAAAAAAAGACATTTAAAACTGAAACAACTGTGAAGGCTTTGCGCTAGTTTTCAAGACTGGCAGGAATTTCAAGGGAAATTTGTGTTTTTGCAGCATGTGGAGGAACCATACACAGCCACAACAGCCTGGCACCTCCTGCTCAATCGCCCCCACAGAGCGGGGGGGGGGGAAGGGTTTCAGAGATTGCCTCCAGAATTTATAAGTGGAGGGGAAGGAATGGCCGACCTGCAGTGCTGACCTCGATCCCAAAGAACACTTGTGGGATGAAGTCGGACGTACTGTTCATGCCAACACAACCGTGCTTGTGACTTGTGACAAATGCTGGTTGACGAATGGGATGTCCTCCTACAGCAAGCTGGTCACCAGCCAGGAAGAAGTGCCAGGCTTTTGTAGCTGTTCAACAACTGTTCAAAATGTTCAACAGTTCACTTGTTGTGGCAACTCTGAACCCCCCAAATTTTTTTCACCAATGTGGCACCATTTGAGGGGAAATAAACACAACTATCTTTCCAAGAGTATAGAATTTATTGTCAAAAAATCATTGTTTCAACAAAGAAATAATTATCCAAACACAAATTTCCTTACTTTTTTTGTACATAATATCAAGCGGTTCCCTAGTGGGGAGTCACCTGCTTTACTGTGGGTGTGCGTGGTTTCTCTAGGCTGCTGCAATCACCACAATTACAACGGCCAGTCATTAGCAAGGCGAGTTAAAAGAGCTCAGATTAGCAGTTAGCATGAGCCAAACTAGCTGTATGTTACTAACTTTGTTTATTTACAACAGGGTGATTCACAGAGATGATCAGAGCAACAAGCAAGCAACTACAAGTGACTCTCCCATACTGATAGTGAGGTAACAGTAAATTTGTGCACAATTTATTTGACAATGTCAAAGCATCTGTGAGCAAAACATGCATTTTCAGCAGAGTGGAACTGGCGAAGATGATTCATTTTTGAGTAGCAACATGCTTCAAGACCTGGTGGCAAGGAAATTGCTGAGTGCATTAATTATTACTCACTCAGCATAAAACAGCTGTCTAACCACAGCCTATATGTATCAATTTTCTTTTCAAAGTCAAGAGCCAAGCAAAACTCCAGTCAGTGGGAAAGCGCCAAACAGACAGCTTCCAGCTCCTCATTGGAGCTGAGGTAGATGTAAACAAACACTTAAAAAAATAGTTTTTTTAAAGTTTTTTTTTCCTCAATAGCTTGTTGCAATGAAGTTTGTTCATGTCTTCAGCTCAAAGGCATCGTTAACACTCTCTAGGGCTTCATTTTGCACTTCTGCAGCAGTATCACAGGAAATGAGAAGAATGATTGCTCAGTATTTGGCGCTATTTAATTTGTTTAAGTTAAAAAAGAAGCTTGTGCAGTTTTTAACTGAGAGTTTCTGCAAGTCCTTCCGTTATGGGAAATAAACTTTTCAGAATGTAAAGTACGAAACAACTTTCATTTGTGCCTTTGTTAAATTATAATAAGTACTTGGAATATGGAAATAGGTACTCATTGAATAAGATGAGAATTGCCAGTATCTTCAACTATTGAGCAGTGATGCAGCATTGGTGCATACATGCCATCTTCCTTCTGAGACATTAACTTTTCAAAATTCATGTTCTACATGTGTACTAATTACAGTGTACTAACAAAAGTATGTGAGTTGAGAAGCACTTTTACTCATTTATCGATTTCACATTGCACCTTTTGCTCAGTCATTTGCTTTCTTATAAAAAATACAACACTCCTTTCACCTTTATACAAAAAAAGAGATATCAGCAGAATAAAGTTGACAGTGACAAAACAGAAGAAAGGTGCAGTAAAGGAAGAAGGGATGACATGACAAAGGTCAAAACTCAGCCAAGTGCACTTAACCTATGGCACACTCCGTCACCCGCTGAGCCACTAGGGAGACCCCATCATTGTCAAGGGCTGCTTCAAAGAGAACAGTCAGCAGGGTACAGTGGTTGCCCCTGGGCAAGCCCTGGCATAAAAAAAATCAAACACACACCCAGTGTGAGTAATCTCATGGCTAATGTCTAGTATCTAATGGCCTTAATCAAAAGCCCCTGCTACGATCCTCTCAGCACCGTGTTGATAAATCACAGCGCTAATGAAAAATGGGCCGTATAACAGCACAGCGCTGGTAGGCTGCGGCACAGCCCCATTTGTTAAAGAAGCTTCCTGCGGTTCTGGTGTCAGTTTAGTTTCCTGTCCGCCTCTCCCTCTACTGTTCGCCTCGTTTGTATTAGCATCTCCCTCTCATTTGATTTAACCTCTCTTTGGCATCTCTTTTAACTTCATTCCAGTCTGATTTTTTTTCCATCCGCTTCCTGTGGAGTTCTCGCTCCTTCCTCAGCCCATGTTTCCCCCTCTACGTCCTTCCTCTTCCTCTTCCATTATCTCTCCACCCTCACCTGCCTTCCCTCGTTTTAATTCGCTGGCTAGCAGTGTCCAGTTCTTTAATCTCTTCTCTGCTTTTCCCTTCCTTCCTCATTAGTTCCGTAACACTGTTCTGCTGTTCCATCGTCTCCCTGCCTCTCTCTTTACCTCTCTGTCTAATTTGTTAACCAGAGGTGTCGTGTTGTGATCTGTTCTGTGGTCTTGGTGGGTAAAGCTGCATGGTGAACAGAGCTGCTGTGAGGAGGTAATTAACCGCTCCTCATTTAGACAACAGGCTCAATCAGCGAGACAGAATGACTACATGTGGGCTGGAATGCCAATTGCGGAGTCCTCAGGCACACACACACACACACATACAAAAACACCTCCTCAAACGACCTTCAGAGGAAGAAAAAAAAGGCCAGATAATGAAGAGTCCACATTCATGCTGATGATGTATAGATTTTTCTGAATATGAGATGAGAAATTTTGCCAAAGCCTTTAAAGAAAAACGAAAGGAAGAAAAAAGGAAAATTGTACTTTGCATCTAAGCACACTGGCGGCTCCACATGGCAGCAGCTGGTAACTGTTGGTGAAACCTGCGCGGACTACATTTCCCAGGGCTCCTGTGAGGCAACATCAGTAAATGACACTCATGTTTACACACTCTGGCAGTGCGTTATGCTTTTGGCTGAAAGCAAGCACAGGGATGGGAGGAGGGAAAAAAGAAGAGGCGACTCCAGCTTTCTCTGAGAGCCAAAAATTGTAGGTTTGTTCTGGAAAGCAGCGGGAGCATCGAGTGGTCCATTCCTGGATGTTTTCTTTTCTTTGGCATTTTGCCCACAATAAACAACAATGATGACAGACTCCCGGGACCCGGGAGAAAGAGAGAACAGGGAATAACATGGAAATTGCTGCATAGAGTGCTGCATGGCACACACTTTATTATGTTCTTTTTCATATTTGGCGATGTTACTGCAATAATATAATGCAAAAATGTAAGTTTGTAATTCATATATACTCATATGTCTGCACTCTCTCCTACGCACACATTATGCAGCAGACTAGTCCATTTTGCCAAAATTTGATTGCGGCCACTCAAAATGGTACTCATTACTTTTATGGCCCCCATGTGCTTGTATGCATGCCTGACAACATGAGGGCATGCTCTTAATGAGAAGATGAATGGTGTCATCAGGTGGTGGCTTCCACCTCGCAGTGGAACGGTTCACAGCCGAGTGTGAAGAATTAGAATTAGCACCTCTAAGTCTGGGTCCATGGTCCTCAGCTGGAAAAGGGTGGAGTGCCCACTCTGTCTCAGGGACGAGTTGCTCCCCCAGGGGGAGGAGTTTAAGTATCTCAGGGTCTTGTTCATGAATGATGGGAGAATGGAGCGAGAGAGCGAGGGACTGCTTCTGCTTCACCTGTCCGATATGGTAATGAGGGATTGAGTATGAAAATGAAGCTGTCGATTTACCGGTCAAACTGTGTCCCTAACCTCACCTCTGGTCATGAGCTCTGGGGAGGGACCGAAAGAAGGAGATTGCCAATCTAAGCAGCAGACATGAGCTTGCTCCGCAGGGCGGCTGGTATCTTCCTTAGAGATAGGGATTTGGCTGCTGGATGGTGCCCTGGGATCTCCTCCCACATCTGTACCAGGGCATCACTGAGCTCCTGGTCAGGCTGAGGTACATCCTGGTGGTGTTGGACGGAACAAAAATAATGTCCCAGAGGTGCTCTAGTGGATTTAGGTCAGGCGAGCCAGTAGGTGGTATCCATCCCTTCATCCTCCAGGAACTGCCTGCAAATCCTAGTCACATGAGGCTGGGCATTATCATGCACCAGGTGGAACCCAGTACCTGCTGTACCAGCATAGGGTCTGACACAGGCCAAGAATTTCAACCCAATGCCTAATGGCTTTCGGGATGCTGTTGTGCAGTCTGGGAGGTATAGCAGGTAAGCAGTCTGTGCTTACCTCCCAAGACCATCATTCACCCACAACTGAACTGGTCATGCTGAATGACATTACAGGCAGCTTAATGTTCTCCACGGCTTCTCCAGACCCTTTCTGCTCTCATCTTTTGAAAGCACAGGGCCCCAGTGGTGGACCTGCAAATTCTGATACTACCTGTTTCCTGGACTCTCCTCCATGCTCTGAGACAGGCCTCCACCTATAAAACCATTCCTGTTTTGGGTGATGCCTCACTGCTGCCTTCCTAGGTCAAAGCACCTGAAACCGATTAACATGCCACTCTGCTGCTTAACTGACTAGATCTCAGGATCAGAGATTTAACTGACTTGATGCTACATTCTCATTTAAAAGTCAAAATCTTTGAGCAGTCCATGATCTTCTCGAGGGGATTAATGAGCATTTCTGGGTATAACATGTTTCAGAGCATCACAGTGCTGAAATCAATTTACCGGCTTCTCTAAAACAGTAATATTTACTGCACTAAATTCAGTAATCATATTGCTCATACTTATTTAACAGTTATTCTTTGAGATAGCTGTGCCCTGAGTTCTTGCACAATCAGCAGATTTCAGTTCCTAATTAAACATTGTAGAGGTCTCTACAAATTTAGGGAAGTTGGGATCCGAACATTTAGATTTTTATTGCACTAAATGACAAGGACGTGACCGTAAAGTGGAAAGTCTTTCTGAGGAACGGCAAAGAAAGCATACCTACACGAGACCAGTGGCAAAGGACCCTGGACCGAAGCTGAGTGTTTGCTGATCCCAACCAAGCAGCCCAAAGCTCGATTTTCAACAGGGATGTTTGTAGCACTGCAACCTCCATTTTTACACACTTCTTTTTGGGATTTGTACCAAGAAACATAAGTTTTGTGTATCCTTTACAGGATAGGGATTTTTGCTATTCTGTGGGCATGCAGACAAGAATTTAGATTGCTAACTGTTACATTTGTAACAGCGACTCTCAGGCCAGCTGCACCAGAGTAATGTAACAAGCAGTGTAAAAAATGACATTGTTCATGGATTAAAAGATGTCAGGAGTAATATGTAATACAAATCTTAAAAGGATTAATAAAGATGTATAGCACCATGCCAAAAAGGAACTTGTGTGATAAGGGGAAAATTTCCCACTGGAGTGCACCAATCTTTTTTAAGTTCTCCCACTTCTCTGGTACGGAGCCAAGCTTTAAAGAGCAATTACTCTACCTAGATATGAAAATGCTAAATTTCAACCTCTATAGAGACCAGAACCTAAATCCAGTGCTTTTGACCACTCAGCCACACTCTCTTAAGTTCTGGTAGTGCTAAATCCCATGAACAGACCACTGGTGTATCAGAAAAATTAAAAATCTTATCTTATCTTTCCTTTCATTAAAACAGGACATCAATCCTTGCTGGATGTCATCACTCTCAGTCTAATTTCTTCTAACTATCCCCTGCCCTACCTTTTTTTTAAAATTGAGCAACAGTGAGTGCTTCAGTGGAAGTAATATTCACCTGAACGTCTTCCCTTCCCTTTTATGTTTTTACTACCAGCAATCCTGGTGTCTATCTAATGAGCCATGTGTGGACCATCCACATCTATTTACACAAGACAGGGCTGTAAAACTTTGTGAAAGGGGTCTGATTTGTGTCGATGGGTTGGTGAAGCTCACCTCCGTCAGATGGTGGTGATACTGAGGCAAGTTGTTGAGCATTTCCAGTACTTTTCTATCGGTAAGCGCTGCTGTTAGCTAGTGTTGGTGAAACTTTCTCTTAGGTGGATCTAATGTTGTTAACAAGCTGTACACTGAGTGAATAATCTCGCACACGATCTGAGAATTTAATATTGGCAACAAATGTATCTTTAAACATGCTCTTGTGTGTTAGAGACCTGACTTCAGTCCAGGAATACGGTTTGAGTTGAGGATGAAGTGGAGATGAAGGAGAAGAGAGAGCAGTGGTGGAGAAGACATCTGAAAACTAGGAAGAGAAAGAGATAAGAAGGATATAATGAAAAATAGATGTGGTAACGTACTTAAATGGTCATATATCATAAACGAGCTACTTGTGACCTTTCAAATAAAACTAACTTATAATTGACACTTCACAGCAGTTTTAGCTATATTTAGGTGTTTGGAGTGCTCACCAGTTTCCCCTTTGTTACAGAATTCTATAGAGCATTCTAGTAGAATTCTGTTGGTCTATGGAGGCTTAGTCCTGTATAAAGACTTTTGAAAGGTGTCCTCTTTCTGGCTTCATCCTCAGACACTGTTGTTTCAGTTTCCCAGCTATTCAGGCTTCTCTATCGACACCTCTTTCTCCTCTGCAACTTGAGGTAAAAGTGTTTCTTTGCAGTGGGTTGTGGCAGGATGCAGACTGCAGGATGCAAGCACAAGCTCAACGATTTAGAATGATTCTGCTTTATGGAGTAAAGGTTGAATGGTGGGAAGGACAAAATTGGCCAGTGCACACATTTTGCACGTAATGTAAATCTGATGGAAATTTTGCCTTTGCATTTCTGCAGGGTAAGAACATTTCAACACACAGTCGAATCAGGCCAAATGTTACTTTTTAAAGTGTATTTTAATAAGAAGAACATGGTCTTTACAAAGCAATTGTTCCTTGGAATTATATGCTAGTTTTTAGTTACTTTTTGATGATAAACATTCCCAGTTGTCCACTATAGCTCTGCAAAGAGTCCTTACAAAAGGTCAACAGTACTTGGATCTTAATGCACACCCTCAAGGCCGAGAACCTAAACTCCAACTCTTTTAATAACTCCGCCACACTACCTTAACACACACACATGCAAACTAAAAATATGTGTATCCATTCATTTTCCTAACTGTCTCTCCAGGGGGGCTGAAGTTTATCCCAGCTGTTACTGTATAGGGTGAAAGGGAGGGGACACTCTCAGCAGGTCACCAGTCTATTGCTTGATGAAATTGTGAAAAGTACACATTTTGGGAAATATAGTTTTAAATATCATTTTTAATATGATTTTTGCCAGTTTGCTGCTGAGTTTCTACTGAAAAGAAACAGCAGTACTTTTTATATTCAATTACTGTTGACACCTTCTTGATAATTGTGATGTATCAGTTAGGTTCTAAATGTCTGAAGCACCCTGGTTGTCAGAGGTGCATGCTTAGCGGGGGGTGATTTTAGTCCTCTACCTCTGCTCTACAGCTAATTCTCTTGAATTATTCGCTTGAAGAAGTTGTTTACGTCAGAGACTCACAAAAGTATAGGCAGGACTAAAAGAATGAAGCATGTCAGCAATGTCATTTTATGGGCCCAGGGTGCTTCAGCTAAAGTATTATTGTTATATCATTATTTTAAATAATGATAAAAGTATTTTATTATGGTAAAATGTTATGCGAAGAAAAAATGTACTTTATTTTTGACATATTTATGTAATACTTTTTTCACAGCAGTTCAAATGATGATATAACAATAAGATGAATACTTATTATTATCTGCCAGATGCCTCTCTAGCAGACAGATATGTTGTGTTATTAAAGGTGATAGTGTAGTATAACAGATTTCCCATGTCTGTTCTTGTGGCATCTCGGCTGAATCATTGTGTTAGAGATGATGTTCATTTTAGGAAACAGGGCCTGTTCATCCCCTTTTTGAACTGGTCTTCCAGTTCAGCCGGCTGTCAGTGTGGATACCCAGGTACTGCATCAAAATCCTGTCCCAGGATAGACACGGGTCATGTAGCCATCCTCTTCCTTCTGAAGTTGATCACCATCTCTCAGGTCTTATTCACATTCAGAAGCAGATGATACCTCCCACACTTTACAGAATTACTTGTTAGTGTTCTTCTTTCCCAACAGTAACATATCAAACCACTGCAGAACCTTCAGAATGTTGCTGTAGGCAGAATGACCCAGAGTTTTACTGAAAGTACAAGGTGTACAAGGTGAATGGGAATGGAGACAGCGCAGTCTCTTGTAGACATCTTGCGCTGTACGTCACCAAATCCAACAGAGCACTGCTCAGGCCCACTTAGTGCAGCCTCTCTGTCAGGTAGTCAGTAATCCACGAGATTACTGGAAAAAAAAACAAGAAAAAATGAGCACATCCATTCCACGCAATAAGGTTCTGTTTAATCAGTCTTTGTTTTACTGTGTGATAATGACACAATTTTTATATCTCAAATGAACATGATTTTAATGTTACTTTTAAGTTTTTAATTTGTCTTTATAATTATAGTCATAGTCACCGCCAGGCGACTCAGGTGGGGAAAGCAGTGTTCTACTCACACGGTCTATAGTGCGGGTGGAGCGCTGCTGACTTCAACTGAAGCTATAGTCAGGGAGGAATACTTTGAGGACCTCCTTAATCCCACTGACACGCCTTCTGTAGTGGAAGCAGAGTCTGGGGACGAAGGAGATGGCTCACTGAGGTGGTTAAACAACTCCTTGGACGCAGGGCCCCTGGGGTAGATGAGATGCGTCCCGAGTTCCTGAAGGCTCTGGATGTTGTAGGGCTGTCTTGGTTGACATGTCCCACTGCGAGCTGGAGGCCACCACCTGATGAATCCAACAGGACCACATCATCTGCAAAAAGCAGAGCTTAAATTCTAAGGCTACCAAGGCCACCCCAAGCTCCACCACCACCCCCACAGATTAAATGCTTTCTCCAAGTCCATGATGAGAAATTAGTCATGTCTGATATATGGAGTCGTGGATAAATGAATCATTCGCTCACTGATTAGGTTTGTATGCAAACGGCATATGGTCAAGGCATGTTTTCAAGACATGACATGTGAGGGCAACTCAATACTTTTATCTGACCTTTTCATGTGGAAGCCACTAATACTGAAAATCACAGTGATACATTATATTGTAACAGTGGTAATCCCTAACATGTTAGAACTGTGAATGACAGCTGCTGAGATGATTTGCTCAGTTTTGTTCTCTAACACTGTAATTCAGTAATCAGACAATGCACATAACTTTAGATCCCAGCAGTTTGGGACAATCTGCACCAAAGAATGCAGCCAGCTCTCTGTTCCATACACTTAAATCGATTTGAATCAAAAGACGAGAACTAGAGGAAGAAAATCACCTATTTTACAAAAAAGGGAAAAAAAAGAAAAAGACCTAAACTGAACACATTACATGACTTGAAAACAGCTGCACTGCCACTACTGAAAACGACCACTATCATAGAACACAAGCCTGACAGCTGCAAGTCACATAAATGCTTCAACATTCATCATATTATTTGAGAAGTCATCAACGGTCACGTCCGAGAGCAGGCTTGTCATTGCGTTTAGGTTAACAAGAGCTTGCTCGTGACTGTAGTTCTTGAAGAAATAGATTTTGAAAATGAGGAAAAGCTGAATCTAAAACAGCAAAACAATCGAATGTACTTCCAGTTTTTAGAATCTCATAAACGGGTGGGAGGCTGTAGAGCCTGGAAGGGAAGCTGCTGGGCTCTGACCAAAGACACTGATTTCCATCTGTAGCTACTGGCACATTTATTATTTCTTTTTGTTTCAGTTTAGTCATAACAGTGCGGCCCTGTGTTTGTGTGTGCATCAAATCCACTATTTCTGTTTGACCTTGGTGTGAATGTACAACACGGGACATTTTAAAGACCGTTTTTGGGGGTTCCACTCATAAACCTCAAACTGAAAATCAATGTTACATGTGAATTTAGATTTTGTTATGTTCATAATAGCTAAGACTGCCTATTTTTTTCCTCTGACACGACACTGGTCATTGGCCCTCTCAGCCCACGGCCATTTTATCACCGCAGAAAATTTGTCTTAAATTTTGAGTCTCACTTTAGAGAATGATTTTTCATTTACAGTCGCTGGAGGAGGAATAATAACTTTGCCACTGCCTCTAAAGCTCAGGTCGCATTGCTCGGATAAATTTCAGAAGGGCTTCAAGAAGCTGCAAAGGGCAGTCCAGGGAGGAGATTAATCATTGTCAGAGATCTTTGATTTAAAATGCTGAACTAGGATATTTCCTTGAATATAAAGTAGTGGCTATTCAAACAATTAATGTTGGTTGCAAAGGTGAGTGGTCTTAATGCACTTTCACAGGCTGTAGTGCCACACTCTGAGAAGTTCAGAAGATAGAGAAAACTCTGAAAGCAAAGTTGCCCCCAGAAAACTTTGTCTGCGTAAAACTTCAAATTCAGAACGCAGAAACGATTGTTGAATTATTGCTCTTTTTGTCCAGCTTAAGATAATAAAATACTGTAAGTCACAGGCATAGCTGTACTTCACTAAGGCCTTAACCCTTGTCAGTCTCTTCCCTGCTTAAATGAACCAAAAGCTGACTTCACCAAGTGTTTCTAGTCAGGACTAGGTCTGAATCATAAATGCCACATTGGAAAACCGTTTTCTTATTTCCATTAGACATATATACTGTATGTATATAATTGGATTTAAATGGATTGTGTTCAGTTGTCACTTGCTGTTAAAGGCTTTGGAGATAACAAGTGGGTGATGTTTTATTCTTATTTTGCCAATTGCATTCACTTGTTCCGTGCCTGGTATGCTACTGTATGTATTAAAACACTGCACGATGAAAATCCATCAATGCTAAAAAAAATTAAAATAAAAGAAAAAGACCAAGAAGATATCTGGATATCAGAAGGATATGTAGAGATAATCATGTTGTGATATTTTATTTATTTCCCAGGTTTTATCATTTCAGTTTCACAAGCATTTGTGAAGATGTGAGGCGACATGTCCGTTGTTTCATCGTCTTACAGACGATCCTTTACAAAATGCTTGAATCCAAATCTGAACACAATTAAAAAATTAAGCACTGCTAATATTGTCATAAAAAGTTTTTGAGTAATCCTGCTAACAAAGAAGACAAAAAAGAAACAATAAGCAGACAAACTGAGCCAATCACATCAACCAACCACTAGAATTCAGTGGCTGTTTTCTTGCATAAAGCTTTGTGTGGAGGTCAGGATTGTGTGGATATGCTCCTGCAAGTTAAAACAAGGTAGATTATAGATTCTATTGATGCCACAGATGCTTATTTTCATTGCTTAATGTCTTAATATGATTGTTTACTGGATGTCTCATTTCTACCTCTGTTTCTTCCGACCTGTTCTAATACATGGCGATTAGATGATTTAAACTATCATCGCTCTGTTTGTTGTTCCTGAGATGAATCATGGATAGACCTGCAAAAGTTTACAGAAAATCAAAACCCCCCAATTTATAAAAAACTATAATTAATTGCACCATAGCATGCTTCATTATTGATTGTCCTGTTTGAGCCCTTAGTGACTTTGTGTTAACTTTGTAGGTTTGTTGTTAATATAGTGACTTATAATCTGTGAAATCTCAGAGAAACACTAATCTTGGTCTGCAGCTGCTGACTGACTGACTCTCACTATAATCTTTCAAGGCCTGACAGCAGCACCACAACATGCTTTTGTTGAATCCCAGCAGAGTTTGTTTGAATTTGAAAACAATCACCAGTCAAGCACCAAACGAGACAGCCTCACTGACATAGCTGCCACAGAAAATTGCAGTGACCAGTCTCCAAATCAATGGCTCAGACTCACAAAAAGGCATTTATTACCATCTGTGGACATTGGCACTGATTGCCTTCCTCTTTTCTCTGGCTTGATCAGAATTATTCCTCTGTATGACTTTGTTGTCTTGCCCAATTGGGAGATCTCTCCCTCTTCTCTCCCTCTCTCTGTTGCCCTGTCCAATCATTTTTCTCTGCAGACAACTGTGCATCACCAAGTGCCAGCACCAAAATAACTCTAAGCCAGATTTCCATTGAGCTATTAACCTCAAATAAGCACCAGTATCATATAATTATGGAAACATTCAAAAGCTTAAATTAAACATTGGACACATAAATAACATTTCCACAAAATCTGTCATGTATCATTATGTTTTACTTGCCAGGAAAACATTTCTGTGTTTGGATTTTTTAAGCCTGAAATCTGATTGCATTACTCACACCCCCCAGATCTACACAGTGAGAACTACTAGAAGCTGTAATGCAGAAGTACACCTCGAAGTTTAAATGAAGCTAATGTAATGTTTCAGCAGTCTGAGTGAGCCAAATGTACAGACCGACAGTCTATCCATTTCTTTATGCCTGCTTTGTTTTCTTATTGAGGTGTATTTTCAGAGGTAAATCATATCACAATATGTCCCAAATATAAGATGTTTAAAAGTTTAGTGGTGCTTGCATTTTTATTTTATTTATTTATTGGACACCTAAATTCAAAACATTACAACTCAGACCTTTGTTTTCTCTGCATATTCTCAGAATGTCAACTTCTGACCATAGGGGAGGCAGTGGCCCTGTAGGTGGGCGCTTGCCTTGCAACCAGAAGGTTGCTGGTTCGAGTCCCCACCTGAGCACATGCTGTCGTGTGTCCCTGGGCAAGACACTTAACCCCACGTTGCCTAGTGTGAATGTGGTTGTGTGAATGGTGACGGTGGTGGTCAGAGGGGCCGTAGGCGCATAACTGGCAGCCACGCCTCTGTCAGACTGCCCCAGGGCAGCTGTAGCTACAGTTGTAGCTTACCACCACCAAGTGTGACTGTGGAGT
>VOQJ01029349.1:0-21017 GCA_015052665.1 Apistogramma diplotaenia
ATTTAATTCTGCCGTGATTTGGGCAGCCGTGGTTTTATGTTTTTTGGATACAATCCGGGTTAGCACTGGAACATCCCTTCCAGACAGCTTCCTCTTGCATCCACAGTTAATCCTGTTGGATGTGGTTCGTCCTTCTTGGTGGTATGCTGACATTACCCTGGATACCGTGGCTCTTGATACATCACAAAGACTTGCTGTATTGGTCACAAATGCGCCAGCAAGACGTGCACCAACAATTTGTCCTCTTTTGAACTCTGGTCTGTCACCAATGTTGTTGTGTGCATTGCAATATTTTGAGCAAAACTGTGCTCTTATGCTGCTAATTGAACCTTCACACTCTGCTCTTACTGGTGCAATTAATGAAGATTGGGGACCAGGTTGGTCCAATTTAGCCATGAAACCTCCCACACTAAAATGACAGGTGTTTCAGTTTCATTGTCCAACCCCTGTACATACATACTATATGTTTGAATCAGTGGAAAAGTAGTTATATGTGTATATAGATTCATTTGTTTGTAGGAAACTTGTTTTGTCAAATGCTGCCGACAGGAAAAACAAACAGGGATGAGAATATCTTGTTCCCTGCAGGGCGAATCCAGCAACTCAAAATGCAGCTCATGTTGTCATATTTGGCCTATTGATCATAAAGCTGATGCATCTCTGATGGCAGCTACCGGAACTGTCGTGCCTCCCACCCTTTTTTACTCATTGCTTGTGTCAGTGCAGAAACTGAAAGGAAACTTAAAGGTGATTTATGGGAAGAGATCACATCTAGGTACTAAGCAGCATAAAAAATGTTGAATCCATCCTCTGCAAGGTGTTCATTTGGCTGTTATATTTTGCTTGTATTTCTTTGCCAGTGCAGGACAATAAAGAATACACAATGACTGATTTATTATGAACTGCAGGACTTTTCTCCCCTTCTGGGGAAAAAAAAAGATGGAAAGCCAGCGTTATCGTCCGTTAAATAGTTATCAGTTGTTATCACTCCCATTGATATTGCCAGTGGGTGACCTCAGTAGGTCGTTGTCAGTTTATTTCATTGTGCAGCATTATTGATAAGACACAGGTGGAGTGAATAAAGTCTGTGTAAGAGGCGTGGAGTTGGCAAAAATCATATTTTTTACCCAGGAAAACTGAGTTTGAATGGACTTTCACCATGCAGAGCCTTTCTGACTTGCTCTTTATTTTTGGACTTTGTGCAGCCTGCTAGTAGGTACACCAGCTGGCCGTGTCATTGAGAGTAACAGCCATTTACTGGGTTCATAACAATTTGAAGCAGGTGAAAATGCTTGTGTGACTCAGTTGTTAATAAAAGCCTTTGAAGTGTTTTCTTACTCAAGAGGTTTCACACTTTTACGCTCCTTCCTTGTTCCTCCATGAAAATCTTCCCTGGTTTTCAGAGACATTTACTGTAAATGCAACAGTCGGCTCTGTTTCTGATATTCATCTTGGAACAGATAATAAGGCATAGTCGTGGCCACGTGGCAGTCCTGGAAGCACGTCTCAGTTTGACCCCCACCTGTTACCTTAGGAGAAGCAGAATATTTGCTCATGCAGTGCGGGAGTTGGTGTTGTAGTTCTGAGATATTGGAGATATTGATAGATCGCTTGTTAGAAAGCGTGTCCTGTAGTCTGCAGTGAAACACCCTTTTTTATGGATTTGCCTTTTCAAGTTTGTGTGGGTGAAACTCTCTCTTTTTTCCCCAGACTGTTACTGATTTGCACTGCCGATATTTCTGCATTCGTCCCGACAAACAGGTGCAGTTACAATGTGAAAAACCTTTCTTAAACTGAGATTTGTGTCTCAAATGTGTTTTGTTTTTTTGTTTTTTTCCTGTGTCTTCATTTTCACTTAATCCCTAAGGCATGATTACCAGTTACACTAGGGCATTTGCCCACTGCAACATGCACATGCACACATTCACAAACACACCAGTAATTTGTCCGTGAGTCAAAATTCCCTCAGATGCAGAATTAAGAGTTTTAAAAACTTCTTCCTTCACGATATCGCAGCACAGTAACTGTTCTGGCACAGTTCTTGACATGACTGCGCTTTCACCACCATCGCCTTAATCTTAAGAAAACATTCATAAAAGCGGTGGATTATGAATTCCTTTCCTCATTGGAGACCTTGCTCCTTAGGCAGCTGTAGAGTGAAAATATGTGTGTGCAAGGCCTCCTCCAGACTGAGAATGAACTGACTGTTGGGATTTATCCCTGGAACAACAAAACAATTTTCACTCAAGGCTCTCTTTATTCATGGGTTGATGTTCATTGCTGGCTAATATTTCCACAGTCTGTGTACATATTGCAAAGCACAGTGTTGAGAAATGCTGTTTTGACAGCAGTTTTGTGGTCGCAGGTTTCCCCAGAGAGGCCACTCGGGCTATGAAGACTAATTAAAATAGCGGACGAGGGTTCAAATTAAGCATCTCAGTGGCACAGATACTCTCAAGCATGCAGCAGGCACACGGTCTCTAAGATAACAGTTAAGAGCTGCACACACTAGTGCAGCAAATCCATTTCTACAGATTTTTGCTTTGTTTTTCCTTCTTTTTCACAAAGGCACACAAACAGCATAAGCTGAGGGGATTCTTGGCAGCCTCGAGCACACAGACCACACATTTCTGGCAGATTCACTCGTTTCTTCTGAATCATTTACAGCAAATACACACAGCGCATGATCGGCCCGAGCATGCGATAACTGGCGTCTTACCTTCGGGACAGTAGCACCTGGGCCCGGCCAGGCTGCTGAAACAAGTGGCCCCGTTCTTGCAAGGCTGGGAGAGGCAGTGGTCAACCAACAACTGGCAGCGTTCTCCTTCATAACCTGAGAGACACACAGTTTACGGTCACGCTGCTTTTGTTGTCGTTAACATACCGTGCGATTGTTATCTTTGAAGGAGGTTTTACTAAATGATGTATTGATCTGCAGAGGACAAAAGTGATGGAAAAAAATACTAAAGCTTAAAATGCTTTGCTTTCAAGATGCGATTGATGATCAAGGACTGTGTTATTGATTTTTTGTTATTACTGACATGAAACTCTTGATCTGCTGTCTTACTATAATATATGGAATCTCTGTTTGTTTGCCTGCCAATCGCTCCTGCATGATCAGGAGTTCAACAACCAATACTGACAGGCACGCAGGTACATCTTAGACCCCGGAAAGCCCTTATCTATGTGAGACATCATGATGTTATCAGGCTTTCATTACAGGACAGTTGCTTCTAATTTATATCTACATAAATTGAGTGATGCATGATTTGTCTTGATGTCACTGTGTTGCCCAGCAACAGCCTACCAGTGGGCTAAATGACGCATTTGCAGCCTTTATGCACCAATAGCACCTTATGAAAGAATAGTATCACTTTAATTTCACTACAATAACATGTAATGTAGTATGATGTCACCATGCTGTCTAGCAACCACCTAACAACGGACTAAAATCACAGACCAAACTAAAAGCAATTCCTAATCTGGTTTAATGACATACCTAGTAAAGACAGTGTTTATCATCATGTTTCCATCTTATTTTTTCTCAACAAACACACACAGAGGGCCTGTTAGCGCAGCATGTTAATGAGAAAGACTGGAAATCAGTGGTCACCTGTGACATTTACGTTCCTACCAGAGGCCCTCATTTACAGTTCCTGTCTCAACATGAATTTGACAAGATCAAAGGTTCAGTCTGGGCTCTGTTGCTGTGTTTTATTCCGACATTTTCTTAATGAAAGAGGATCCAACTCCCCAGCCAAGTTAACACTCTTAAAAGAACTCTAATAATACCGCAGCAAAGATTACAGAAGAGCACCTCTGAGATGCCAGCAGCGTCTGACAGAACAGCAGTATCTGATGCCCTGAAATAAGAACAAGTTTGACACACACACACACACACACACACGCGCGCGCGCACACACACACCTGGTTGACAGGTGCATGTAAAGTTGCGTCCTTCACCCCCCTGTCTGATGTCAGTGCAGGTGCCATTGTTGCGGCAAGGTCGGCGGTGGCAGGCGTCAAATTCCTCGCAAAAAATTCCAGTGTAACCATCTTCGCACTCACAGAAGAAGGTGCTCTGCAGAAAACGACACCACACAGATTTCACGCATTAAAATCAACGAGCCTTCACAGTGGGAACAGGGGGAGGGGGGGAAAGACAAGAAACCTGCAAAACACTAATGACGAGATCGCGGATTGTGAAATAATTCAGTGACAACAATGCAATTATGAGCAGCAGTGACACAGTTTGGTTTTCTCATCCAGTGAGGGAAATGATAATGAGAAACAGTCCAAAAACAGACACAGTCAGATGGCCTCTGCAACACCTCCCTCTCTCTACTTTCATTCACACTTCACCGCTACATTTTTTTTAGCTCAGTGCATGAAAGGCACCGTGGGTCTCAGGTGCTGTATCCATTTTTAACAATGAGCAGCAGATAACGATTAAAAGAGGCCAGTTTAAATTAAAAATAGCACTGTGGTATTTGTTGCAATACTCTTGCTATTACATTTGTGACTAGTGGTCAAAACAGAGTGCAATAATGCAGCTCTTATAATGGGAAGTGTCTCTGCTACCTTCTGCACATGTCTGTTTAGACTGGATTTTCTACTTGGGCATAAAATAAAACCCAAGGATTTCTTTTTTCTGCCTTCTCATAGTGCAGTGGTTTACATGCTCACTTAACAAGTGAAGAACCCCGGGAGGCGCCACAAATCCAGTCAAATCAAATATGCAGAGCCTGCTGCGGTGACCCCCTTGTGAATATGATGCAACATTAAAATGTGGTCTTGGGAAGCTGAAAGAGAAGCATTTATTTCCTGGAACTCTCACCTCAGAGGGTTGGGTGATGCATTTGCCTTTTCCGGAGCACTGAGGGTCACTGAAGCTGCTGCCGGGTTCCACGCAGCTGCTGGCCTTCACCGTCAGGTTGAGACGCAGCGTGACCTCCGGGGCCCTGGGAGCGCCAACGCGAATCACACCTACCACAGAAGAGCTGAGAGCTGTGAAATCTGTTCACATAGCTTTCCTGTTTATACAACAAAAAGGAATGTTTTAATGTTTTAAACTGTCTATGCCCATTAATATGTGGCATAGACAGTTTACCTATGTCTTCAGGGGCATAATTTGACTCGGTGCTGGAATTTTTAACCACACTGCAGTCTGAAATCACCTTTTTTATTTTCCTTTTGTATATATCTGAACACCTTTTGGAGAGTTTTTAAAGAGATTCATGGTCCAGAGAGGATGAATCCTTGGCAAGCCCTTCTCTTTTCCCCTTGGGTACTTTTAGTATGCTCACTGAAACACCAAACATCCGCCTGCAGCGGCCTCACAGGGCTGCTAACATGGCTGCAGACTTTAGTGAACGATGCTTCAGACAATATACACACTTCTGTCCAAAAACCACATAAAACCTAAGCATTATTGAAATAATTGATGGAGGCATTCATTACAGTGACCAAAATAGAGATTGTGCCTACTCTGTCTTTGTCTCTTTCTCTCTCTGCCTCTATAAATTTAGAACATCTCCTATTATACGTTCAATCAAAGCTGACAGCTTCACGGGTTCTCAGATAAAAATAGCTTCATAGTGGCTATGACCTGCCATTCTTTTAGAGCAACACCACAGATGACAGCAGCGATGATGCAAGCTCCTCAGCCAATCGGAGCTCTGATCAAACTGCACGTGTTCCTCCGTCATCCCCGACCAAATTATCGTCAGCCCAATGACACTGAAAGTCGGACCTGCACAGTCATTGCTCTTTCAAACTGCGAGGAAAGCACGTGGTGAAAACATCATAGCATTTCCATCCCAATGGGTAGATGGATGCCTGTGTCCGTTCTCTTATCCCCCATTACTTTGTACATACTACTATTTTTTTTCCCCGTGAGTGCAGACTTGTGAGTAGCACCTTTCAAATTATGTGTAAATAGAGTTTGCTTTTGTTGTGTGTTTTTATATACCATCCAGCCTGTGTTTTCATCCTCCTCCCACAAATTGTCCTTCATTTATTCCTCCTTCATGCCCCTTTATCCTTTCCTCTAATCCCTTTCTTTGTTGTCTCCTTTCCTTTCTTGCTCCCTCCTTATCTGACTCTTCTTCTCCCATCCTTCCTCATCCTCTCTCCTCTCTGATTTAACTCCCCAGTGTCATTGCCGCCACCCCCAGCCCCTCGTTTCTCCCTCTCTCTCAGTCTCGCTGGTAAAGCAGAAGCTGCCGCTGCCACCAAGTTACCAGACGTGTCAAGGTCAGCAGCCGGGAAGTGTCGTGAAACAGTATCAGGTATGTAGAGCACAAACGGGGGTCAGCCAGCCCTTCAGTCAACGGAGTGAGACTCCAATTAACCCCAGCCGGCACCCGCTGTAGCTCATGCCGTGCCTTTTTTTGGCACTACTTGGTGAATACTCAAAATCTGTCAGTGTGAAGCTCAGTATTAAAACACAGATGGAATATCAGCATAAATGTCTGCTCAGTATGCGAATAAAACATTCTGACTCACATATGCAAATGTTATGTTATTTTCCCCGATGACACTGAAGTAAAAACGCTGTAATTACAACTTATTTAAATTCATTAATCCTCTGATGTTTTTGGCTCGGGTGTAAAATGATCTATTTGGAGGTACTTGAAGACATTTCAAATTAGGTTTTTCTGTGCATGTTGGATGAACTGTCATACATATTAAATACAAATACAAACTCCATTCTCTGTAGATTTTTTATCTTGCTGTAATAGAGTTATGGCTGGTTTGGTGAAAACAGATTTTGTGTGAAACGGCAAGCCAATATGCAAGCGTATCAACCCTGCGTTTTCTTCTACTGACCAGCAGGTGGCGAGCACTGTGGCTGAAGAAAGAAGTCTGACTGTATAGAAAGCTTAAGAATGACCTTACTTCTCACTTCATTTATGACCCAAGTAATCACTTTCTTGATGAGTTTATCAGTCTAATCTTTAGCCTCAAGTCTTATTTAACATAGTATGGTTTTCATTTTTAAAATTATGGTCCAATTTTGAGTTGAATAAATCATAAATTAGGAGATGATCTGACCTTGTCTTTGACAAGTTGCTGCTGTATGAGCATGCAGTGTCAAAGCCAACCCTCAAATATTGGGTGTCAAAAAAAAAAGGGTGCTGATGGCCAAAATACCCAATTCAAGGCTTTAAAAGCATAGTCCACATTTTTCAATTGTTAAAATATAGAGACAGTCTTTACATGACATTTCACACATTAATTAGACCAGTTCTTGGTGATTCTCAGATGAATCAGGTGATCTGTGACGTACTTGTGTTCAGGAAAATTTGAAAAACTGGCCTGCTTGATCTTGAGCCATTTCTGGGCATTATAGATGGCATCACAGTGGCTACAGTGTTTAATTCATTTATTACCCAGTGTAAGGTTCATGCCACAGCTTCACTAAATTAACAGCGCTGGTAATTACCAAAATCGTTTTTATGTTTCTATAATGACTAATCCTCCAGTGTGTGCAAGCTCTTAAATGGATACCGTATTTTTTAATGCTAAAACAGAATTATTGTTATTCACAAATTTTTAAATGTACTATTTTATAAAAAGAGCTGAAAAAAAGCAAAGTGCATTATTCATTTTTTAAGATGCCAAATTACAGTTATTTACTAGCATTCCTGAACAGAAAAATACATTTTAGTGGTTGAATGTTATGCCTGATTAATTTCCAATGTGCCAGCTCAAATTTGGGTGTAAAAACATGGATTTAGGGGTTTTTTTTGCATAATAAATAACAATATGAGTTTTAGTTTTAAAAAAGTTTTTTTGGCAGATTTCTAAAAAAAAAATTACATTTTCTTTTCTGCAAAGGCATTATTAAAAGTATGAGGACACTGGAAGCTTACTTAGGAAGTAGTTCTGTCCCAGAGGCAGAAAGTGGTCTGGCACCACCAGTCCATCGGGGGCCTGCAGGAACCACATGGTGGTGCCGTTCAAAATGGACGAACGCAGGAAACCCTCTTCGTTCACACGCCACAGCACTGGAGCTCCACTGGCATTCACCACGACCCTGGTCGGAGTAGAAAGGGGAAAGGATATAGAAGCATGGTGTATCCACTTTGCCACCATCCGCTTCCAACTGGTAACAATTCTGAGTTTTTCCAGCTTGTGTTGAAGGATTAAAGCCTTAAGTGTTTAAATCATAGATAGCACAAGAATATTCAAGATTCAAGACCCAATCAATGCTCAAGTACAGTCCACACAGTGCATCCTTCTTCTATTGTATATCTAGTGAGGGCTTAATTAATCTTGCTGGCCATGAAACATTTTAAAATGTCAGCATGTCAGCCTGAAATATTAGATAGACGAATTAATCCTCTGCATGAAGCTGCCTGCTTCTCCTAATGGTTATTTTATTCAAAAGAACAGGCTCCATAAAATATCATCCCGCATACACACATTGTGGTCAGTTTTTGTGCTGAAGGACTTCTTTTTTTTTTACAGTGTACCCTGGACTGGTGATTAAAGTACTGTCTTCCTGTTTGTGAGTCCAAGCTGGGATCATGGTCAGGTCTGTGAGTAATGACTGCCAGAGAGAGTTGATGCCTCTTGTGGAAACACTGTGACTCTTATGAGCAGAGTTGAGAAATACAGCCAGTGTGGCTGGTGTCCATCATTCACACTGTGCCATTATACAGACCCTGGGGACAGGGAGGACTCTGGAGACCACATAATTCAAACATGAGATACATATATAACCGATGACACTGACAATCGTGCCAAAGGAGTCATAAAATCTTCTCTTTTGGCTCTTAGTTAGACAAACTTTTTTTTTTGAGCAATTCCAAATTAATGGCTATGCAGAGGCCAAGATCAGCACTTCAAGTAACCCAACTGATACTGATGAGACTAAGTAGTTACAGAGCTCACTCCGTCTCCCTCACCCCTACTAAAGCCATAGCCAACATGGACTATGAGGATAAATCCTGTATCTGCAGGCCTGCTGGGATCAGTGAGAAGAACAATGCAGGGCATGTTTCCTGCCAGAGATGCCAAGCTCCACCAGCTGCTTGCTGAAGAGACAGCGAAGAGCAGAGCTGGGCCGAGCCGAGCTGAGCTGAGCTGAGCTGGATCACTGCACTGCAAATCCTCATGAAAAACAGACTGTATCGCAGAGTGAAAGCTGCTGTTAAGAGGGAGCAGCTTTCGATGAGGCCCCTCTTGTTTAAATGCAACTGAGGATCCCTCTAACCTCACTCCCACACCTGCAATAATCTATCCGATATTAACAAAAACAAAAATCAATCTGATTATCCTCTCAGCGCTCGTCGTTATGTGTTTGAATGAACGCTTGCAACTTGTAAGAGCGATAATTATTATCATTGCCTCGATGTACCTTTTATACACTTACCCACAGATGAAAGTGATTTACAGAGACATCAGGACAAAAAAAAAAATTGACAGATACAGGATGTGCCTGGCTGAAAAGGTGCTTGTTACAGCTTGTTTGCAACAAGCTGCTCGATTCATTATTAAAACAGTATATCAGAGTCAAACTTGCCGGGATAGAAAATGTAAAATAGTAATAAATTATTCAGAATTAAAGGCTGCCATTTACAGTGCTGTGGAAACATATTGAGCCACCCCTCATTTCTTCACATTTTGCTAGGAAATTAGGAAATAGGTGCAGAGATTTATTGAAACTCGTGCAAACATCTAGCATGTAATGCAAAGGTTTTTCTATCCAGGTATGCTTTCACTGCACTGGCAGTGTGTTTGGGATTGTGGTCGTGCTAAAAAAACAAGAAAAGAAAGGAGGCCGCTGTCAATCTGATGAAGAAGATTTTCAACACCAGTAGCTGAATTGCAGCCCCCAAACCATGACAGAGCCCCCCACTGTGGGGAACCTCTCCTCTGACCTCCACCCATTTCTCTCTGTCTTTGGGAATCACCTTGTTGGAGCAAAAGTACTATTTTATGCCTGTTAAACTGCTAAAGTGAGCCAACTTTTAGCTTTGTTTCTTAAGAAAAAAGGAGCCCGCCTGTCAGGCACAGTTTGTGGTATATAAGGATATATTGTAGGGCTGAGTTGAGGACTGAGTGCAGGTTGGAGCATTATGGGTCAATCAATACAATGGCTGTCCCACAGTGCTGCACCAAAGAGGGAGCTGCACCTCAACTCAAGGTGAAGGTATAAGAAGTGACTGCAATAATAAGACGGTGGACGGGCTGCTTGCAACCGAAATGAGTTTTCCATCGCTTCAGCCTGAGGGACAACATGAGGAGCTCAGATATCTGAGGATCTTAAAATTAAAACGGGCCACGTGGTATCCAACAGCTAGTCGTGCATATCATCGGTGTATATTCACATGTGTTAGGAAGATTAGAAAAGCTTTGTTATTTTTCATGTTGCTATTCCTCTCATTTTAAGTGGCCAGTGAGTAATTATGAAGTAGACTGATTATTATTTCAAAGCACTTACATTAAAAGAGTTAATTGTCCCCTGAGTGATACTCGGCATCACTGTACAACCACTCTCTTGCTCCCTCTATCTGGCCTCTATGTGATACGAATCAGCATCACTAACTCGATGTCACATTTGGATTGCTGCTTCATTTCTAAGCGCGGTGCGCAGAGTTTGTATGAGTGCCCTTCACTGTCTGCATCTGGGCATGCATTGAGGTGTCATGTGTAATTATACAGTATGAAAACAAAGCAGCAGCAGTTGATTAACTCGCGGCTCTCGGTCTGCGATCGTGATCAGGGTCCTGAATCATGCCTGCAATATATAATGAGGCACTACATCAAGGACACCCGGCATTCACCTTGACCATTTCTTCAGCATAATTTATTGACCCTTATTCACTGAGCAACAGTAACAAAGTTTGTGAGCAAACAAGCTCTGAAAAGGCAGAATGCACGCATGCATTGCATGCATGCAGAGTGTAGTCATGAGGGGATTCAAGTGGAAGGTAATTAGCTTAAAAATCTATGAGCTTGTGTTCTGTTTCCAAGGAAAGCTACTGCATGCAAGTATGCAGATAAAAGGCAGTGCAGAGTAGAATCTAGTTTAATGATTCTTGGTGATAATTATGTACCCAATATATTGGACAGCATGCTTTGTTCTTGCTGATTAGGATCCAAAGAGGCGAGCGAATTTTGCTGAGGTAGGTTTTTTTTTTTAGGTTAGATTCTGGTGTTTGTGTCCTTACATAATGCCAGGATGAAAAACAATCAGCGGCTACTTGTAGGTGAAAGTTTTCCCAACAACCCCCCACCCAAGTGCATTTCCACATCGCTGAACTAACACCAAGTTCATACCATATTGTTCACACCAGGCAAAATCCCCCCAGTTGCAGCTGAAAGATCCAAAAAATTATGATAAATTACTGTTAAATTACAATTACTACTGCTTGCAGTTACGTCAGAATCATCAACTAGACTGCTAAGTAATTTACTAAACTTCATTTAATGTCAAGACTTCCCAGAAGCATCTTTCAGGAATACAGCCAGACCATTTTGTTAAACTCTCTGACAGTCTATTCCTTAAAGGCTGGATTACCAAAATGGCAGAGTGAAAAGCGGCTCCGGGGACCACAGTCCTTGTTCACTGTGTTAATATGAGTTTGGAATAATTTGCCAGCATTCACATATGACTGAAACACAATACTGGTGTCCAGCTGTAATTTTACCACCTATTTTATTTCAGCTGAACGAATGTGTGTGCGTTTGCTAAATTTAATGTTCTAGGTTGCAGGGTCATATTCCCACATAGAAGATTTGTTTGGTCTCTGAATCTCTTTTGGGAAGATTTAATTAAGCCGTCATTCTGTCTGATGAGCAAACTGCCTCTCTCGAGTAGTTGAAAGAAACCAGGCAGATACAGCGGAAACAGAGCGAGATGAATAAATAAGGCCCCACAGGTAGATCTTGTCCTAGGGCTGTGTTTCCGGTTAATCAGAGCTTGCTCCAAGGGGACAGCAGCGAGTTATGAAAGGTACTTGATGGTACATTTACTTTACAGCGGTCTCTTCGGGCACCTCCAGAGACAGAGTCAGAGTTCCTGATGTCAGCTCACAAAGCTCAGGACTCACACAATGCAGGCCCTCGGTCACCTGAAACACACCCACATCAACACACAGCGTTAAATCTTTGCACTTTTTAAATTTAGACTCAAGGCTTAAATTAGGTGTAGAAGGTATCTCACCCTGTCTGCCTCCCACGGTACGACCAGAAGCCTCTGCCCAGGTTTGGGTTGCCATGGCTGCAGGGTGGGAGGAGCCGATGTTGTGGTGGAGGGGATGGTGGTTGGTTGGGGCGCCTGAGTGGCGGCTGTGGTCGTGGAGGCGACGGGGGTAGCCAACTCTGGAGCGGAGGGGGTGGCAGGGTCCCAGTCTGCGGCCGGCAGGTCCAATAAGATCTGATCGCACCTCTCCCCCTCGTAGCCTTCGGCGCAGTCGCAGGTGTAGGTCAGCTCCCCCTCCTCACCGCCATCGCGCTGGCTGCAGTTTCCATGGAGACAGGGGCTGCTGGCACAGGGGTCTGTGAAAAACTGAAATAATGGAGAAAATAAATAACAGGCAAAAACACGAAGAAGAAGAAATGGTCACCTAAATGTGCTTTCGACTTCTGTCCTTTGCACTGCCTGAGCTACTTTTTTTTTTTTTATCAGTTTGTGCTTGCAAATCAAAAATTTGTCAGCAGAGTAGTCAGCCTCCCTTTTTATGGGCTCTTGGAGCGGGCCCTTAAAAATTGTGGAGGACAAGAAATTTTACAAGCAGTCCAAACTCGCACTCATCATTTTCCTTTCCCTCGCTACTCAGCGTCTTCTTTTATTGCTCTCTGACTCAGCTTCCCCATTTATATCCTCATCTCTGCTCTTACCTTTTATTAAATTTTGACTCTTTGTTTCCAATAAATTGTCAAGGGACTGCATTTCTTTCATCCCTTCTTGTATTTTTCACGCTCACAGCATGGACTCACTGCACTTTGTCCCAAAGTATGGTTCCCCCCCACATCATGCAGCAAAGAGAGAAATGCAGCCTGACAGCCTCCTTCATGCTGGTTTCCCCCATCAATAATTGATCATATTTAGAGAAACTCTGAGGCGCGGATGTTGAAGGTGAAAAGGGACAAAGCCACGTTTATGAAGCTCGCTGTGTTGCATTTGCTTGGCTTTCAAGCCTTCTTAAGAATGTCTCTAATCCTGCTGCCTCTTTCTTTTCCTCTTTTTTTGGCAATTTCACCAAAACAACATCAGGTATCTGTGGCTCCAGCTGTCTAAAAAGCATGACTTTTGAATGCAGTTTTAATAAAGCCAACTGAAAAACAAAAATGAGGGAGGAGAGAGGGTGAACAAAGGCTGAGGGAACGATGCTCACGCCAAATACCCTCAGTGTACGTTAAGTATGTGTGAGAAGCAGCAGAACAACAAGGCATCATTAACAGTCCACTCTCTCCACAAGCACGTCACAGCTCATTAGTGTTAATCTCTCTCAGGTTTTTACAAGCAGCGCTTCTATCAAACTTTCCCCGTTCTGAAGCTCAGCAGTCCCAACAGTCCCAGCAAGCCGCTCAGCAGTCGTTGCACAGTCTGCTGCTCTCATCTGCACTCAGATGGCACTGGGGATTGAGTTTATCAACCTTTAGAGAACAGCAATGGTGCCTTATTGCAGCTCGTGACCTTTGTCAAGTGTCACCCCTGATTTTTTTCTACCATTCTAAATGTCTCCATTCCAGCTGCACAAAGTGTGCTCAAGCAAAACACAGCAGGACTAGACAAAATGAGCTCAAATCTGCATGACAAAAAGCACCCATCGTCACTTTTTCCTGGCAACTTTCTGAGGCTGTAGGTACAAGTGATATTAGGCTGGGCTGCTTCTGTTTCTGGTATTCAAACCTTCATGTATTTTTAAATGGGGGGGAGGGGGTATAATCTTTCAGTATAGTGCACTGAAGCTCAAGACCACAGCAAGCTGATACCTCAAGATATACTGTACATAGTCAAAGCAGTGCTTCTCTGACAGTCGATCAGGAGTGAACATTAATGAAGCTGAACTTCGTGGTCAAACTTTGAGAAGTGGCAACAAAGTTTATATTTTTGTCTGCAATATTTTTGTCTTCCTCAATCTTCTCAGAAATGTATTTGACATTTTTTTAAACATTTAAGATGCTAACTGAGGCCTGTAGAGTCTGAGATGTGAGAGTAGAGTCTTGGATGCTCTGACCTCGGGTTGAATTTCCTGGGAGGTTCACTCCTGGGAAAATTCAGGAGTTCTGCTAAAACACACTGGAATGCTCCAGGCCAGCAAACTGCTAACACGTCTGCTTTTATAGAGGTGTTCACACTCACTCATGGTCAATTAATCAAGTGCATCTGATTAGCAGCACCCAGCTGCTACTTGCCCTCTTAATTCTTATGAAAGCTGTAAGGGTCTAATTTGGTTTGTTTGTTTGTTTTTTTATAAAGGACTGTCTTTGATTAATTCAATAACAAAAAAATATCCTTGTAATAATTAACAGTAAAAATATTTGTTTTGTGCATCCACAGAGTCTGGTGGCTGGTTGAATTCACAAATATTTGGCACAGATCACTCATTGGTCTAATTAGATCACTCTTCAGGACAGTCGGGGGTGTGTTTAGCATCCGCTTGGCATCCTCCTCACATAACTGCTATCACTGGTACAGTACATAGATGATGGCGACCTTGTGTTTGCCATTGGGCATAGCTCTCCCCAGCTGTACCCTTACCGGCTGTGTTAATTGAAAACACGTTTGCAGAACTCTTGCAGATTCATCATGCTGCCCTGACACGCTTTGCGTTTTAGCTGCTCGTGTATTACACCTTTCCCTGCATCATTTTGCTGGATGCTCTGCTGCACCAAACAGCTCATATGCTCTGGGCTCTGGCAAACCATGTGAATCAATTTCTTCTAAGCAGCTGATAATAACCCACATTAGCTCCTTTATCTATATCCCCACATGCTCCAACACACAGAACAAAGAGATCCTCCGAGGCCAAATTAATTGCTTCTCAAGGTGCTGTGATCTATTTGCTAATTTGAGATAGCTGCCCTAAGGAGGAAAGATCAATACAGCTGGATGGAGGGAAACAGCGACAATACTTAAGCACTGCCAGCCTCAGTTTAACCTGGTGGAGGGGCTGGACGAGTCTGTTTCTGTAGACATGCCACACACACCCAAAGATACAAACAGTGGTGGGGAGACTCATTTATACTTACACACATATATTGTGTAATTATGCACACTGGTGTTTAATTTAAAGAGGTGAGCAAAAGCAAGAGCATGTTGAAAGTGAGCAAAAGTTTTATTTAGAAGTGCAAAGTAAGCATGGCTGCCCCTTCTGCACGTGTGCACCTTAAACACTGGGAGTGACTTTTTCAGCAGGCTGGTTATCGGTGTATCGCTGCAGCTTAACATCCTCTGATAATTAACCAAGTTATGGTGACGAAGCGTTACAGTGCTAACGGCTTATACCGACACCCTGACAAGAAAGGAAATGTATATGCTGCGATGGCTTGACGAGCTCTGTCAGTGAGCCGCAGCCGTAGCAATGGGGAAGACTTGAAAGTGCGTGTTTGTTAAAGCTGATTTCTGTTTTCTTTATGTTCTTTATTGGCTTTATGTGGGATGTGAAACATGCTTAAGAATCCTTACCATTTGATAACTCAGCCTTTCAGTGTAAACCATAGATGAGAACAGGGGCGCAAACAACTCAGCATTCGGTATATTGGGGATAATGGTACTCTGAGCCATAGAAAATGCACTGTCAAGTGTGTTAAAGGGGTTCTCATATGTTTGGGGTCTTTACTAAGAAGGATGGCAGAAGTGCGCTTGAACAAGATGAAAAATATGAAGCCACCCTCTGACCTCGGAGAGTGCCAAGAAAGTTTCTGAACACAGATTAATGCGCTGCCTGAAAGCTTTGTGATTTCACTCGATCCAGGGGGAGAGCTGAGCGGGCGAGTTGCTTGCTGGGTGGGTGGCAATGGGTGTTATTTGAAAAGATTTTATGATAAGGAAAAATCAAGCGCAACAATTCATCAGCTGCTCTACTAAAAGTGATGCTGCAAGCTGTTGCTGGATAAAAACAGCAAAGCTTTTAAGATTTCAGCAAAACAGTTTGCAGCCCGACCATAACTGAGCAGTACATAATCCTTCCAGTAAACTTGGCAATGATCAATAACTGCCTAAAGAGCACAGGACAGGGCTCAGAGACTGCATGTGCTAGAACAGATGATGGTCATTTATTTGAACACAGCTGTGAAAAGTGGATGTCATTTTTATGTTTAATGATTTTAATAAATAAATAAATAAATAGTGGTCATAGACATAGCTTTGAGGAAAATCTATGCCATGGCATATATATACACTATTTAGCCACTTTTTTAGGTACACTTGCTTAACTGCTTATTAACCCAAGTATCTAGTCAGCCAATCACATAGCAGCAGCTCAATGTATTTAGGCATTTAGGCATGGTCAAGACAACCTGCTGAAGTTCAAATTGAGCATCAGAATGGGGAAGAAGGTGATTTAAGTGACTTTGAACGCAGCATGGTTGTTGGTGCCAGAAGGGCTGTACTGAGTATCTCTGAAGCGCCCACACAACCTTCTCTAGGGTTTACAAAGTCCAAAATAGATAAAAAATATTCAGCCAGTGGCAGTTCTGTGGGTGAAAATGACTTGTTGATGTTAGGGGAGAATAACCAGACTGGTTCAAGCTGACAGGAAGGCAAAAAGTATCAAATCAAATTGTTACAACCAAGATATACAGAAGAGCGTTTCTGAATGCACAACACAGACAGAAGACCACACCGGGTGCCACTCCCGTCAGCTCAGGACAGGAAACTGAAGCTACAGGATGGTAAAGTCAGCATTTGGATTCACTGTATTGCCTTGTATCAACAGTTGACTTGACATATGCTCTTGTGTCAATATGGACCAAAATCTCAGAAAAATGTTTCCAGCGCCTTGTTGAATCTGTGCCACAAAGAATTAAGTCACTTTTGAAGGCAAAAAAGGGCGGGGGTATTAGCAATGTGTACCTAATATCAGTATAATTGAGATAATCTTGGGGCTGAATGGGATCATTTCCCTACAAATAACTGGACAACAAATTTCTTTAAATGGACACTGATGAAGCAGAATATTGATCTCAGGGGTTTTTGATATTCAGCACTCATGCTTGAGTGAAATGTTTGAGCTCCCTCTTGGTTTCAATCACTCTTTTCAAGGGTTTGAGTTCAAAAATATCATTTCACTAAACTGAGTTCAACACATTAATGTGAGCTTACAACCCTAATGCAAAGCCAACAGAGCGCTCCATTTCACCATTATTATCAGCCACTTGTTCTTTAAGTGCGACTCATTTGAGTGGTTGGTGATGATAATACTGCAGGGGTTCACTTTAAATGGCCACATTGTTTAGCTAATCACAGTAAAAAGGACAACTGAAATACATATGTGAAGAATATTACAAAAGTTTTACACAAAGGAAAAATATTAGGTTAGGAAGAGATGCTGAATCCTGAATGTAATTCAATTTATGGAGGACAAACACATTATCAGTGTTTTCTTTGGAAAACATAATGTGGGCAAAAAGCAAGTGAGCCACTTATCACGAAAAGCTAAATGTTTTCTTTATTTAGACTTCTGGGTACTTTGGGTGTAATGTAAGATTGTATCACACACTAACAGAGTAGCTGGCAGATTAAAGGCTGTTTAATGTCCAATCTGGAAGCATCCGATATTCGTTGCATTCCTTATCTACAAAGGTTGAGGGCTGCCCTGCACGTGTGAAAACAGCTTAGGATGAGATATGTTACCATAGATGGATTAGCTTGGTCCCCTAAAGTGAGAGCAATTAGCACACAATGCTCTACACAATAGCAGAGATGAATATATAAATATATACATCTTGGAAGTGTGGTTTTTACACACACACACACACGCACACACACACACACACACACACACACACACACACACACACACACCCCGACAGCACAGGGAGAATAGATCCAGTTTCTCTTCTCGTGAAAACACTTGTTCACAAATAGCCAAATCAGGATCTCAGTGGATAAATTTGTTCTCGCTGCAATCTGACCTGAAGGGGTATCAGCGGAGATGATAACGTGACGTGTCTACATGATTCTTTCATTTAATGTTTTACTAATGAGAGATAACTTTAAAAATTGATACGCCTGAACTAGATCCATCTTCTTTTTAAGACCGGCCGCGTTATTTGTCGAGCTTTCGCTGTTTGCTGAATTTAAGGCTACAGAGAGAAACTAGAGCATCTCTCCTTTTCTCTCTCCGCGCTGTGTAATCTCAGAGGAGCAGTACAAATATCAGGGAATGTGAGGCTGAGGAGAAAATACAACCCTGCAACATGCAGGCTGTGTACTTAGCACCATGAACACAAACAGAGCTTTAACAGCACTATACGCCGCAGACCGACAGCTGTGAAACACACTGCATCACTGCAGTTTGGGGAATTAAAGCCAGAGCTATGTGACTGGAACAGCCACGGAACAAACACCCTGTAATTATATAATCAATCACACAGCAATTAGCTGGATGAACCAAATTAAACTTTCATATAGCCAGCAGTAATTTTTATCTGAAATGTGCGGTGCATAATGAGCACCCGCAAGTCAGCTAAAACAAAATATTTAATTCATGATAGTGACAAAATAATACTTGGAAATCATGCCTCAATAGGCCCATTTCTCCCTGCGGTATTTACTGAAGTCTTCTCCTGTGAGGTTTGAGCCCAGAGCGATGCTGCATATATATGGTACCCATGGCACAGAAAAGCCAGGAATCCATGAAAACTGAAACGCATTGATCCGATCTAATCAGGTGACAGATTCACTTTACATGACTCTTTTGACTTGGACTGTTTGCATCCGCTGCCCAGACTGTAAGCCCCGGGAAAATGTTGTACTCCTCTTCAGTGAAGCCCCTGCTTTATGAGCCAAGTGACTGAGGGAGTACAGCCGAGGAACAAAAACAGACCAAATGAGGCATAAAATACAATAAGCAAACTAAAGAACAAGGAAGCAGCAACACAGAGAAGTGGTTCAGACGGTATGTAATGAAGACACAAGAGTTACTGAATACCTCTCGGGATAATAGTTTGGAAATAAGAAGGAGCTCTACTTATGCCTTCTAATTAAATAAGAGACATGCAGAACCAGTGAAAAAACAAGAAAGGAATACACCTCCAAATCCATAAATAAAAGACCGAAACCTTGCAGATAATTGCAAGACTGTGATGAATATTTCTGTCTTTGGCAGAAAAGTGGTGGGTTTGTTAACAGGCCATGTTAGCACGAGGATCAGCATCTCTGGAAGAGGGTCTAATCTCTCCTCCGTTTCCTAACATAATAAACTGATGGAAAAGCAGCGTCAAAGTGTCAAAGAAGCGAAAGACTCAGTCTGTCACAGCTACACGAATATTTTAGGATCTGGGCCTTTAGCTGGTGTTAATTTCTAATCCTGTGAATAACATATTTTCAAGTCTATATTTAGAGGGATAAAACTTAGGGGAAAAACGCAGGAATGGTGCTGAAATATTTATTAGATAAATTTTGCTGATAATATGAAAGTAATGTGTGGCTAGACGTCCATGAAATAAGCATGCTGTGGTAAACTGCTAATATAATTAAGCACAGTAAATCTCACTGCCTTACTTTTAAAAAGTCTCACCGTATAAAATCACGGAGCTAAATATGAGATATCAAAAGATAAAAATGAAAAAGATCAATCTAACGTTAAAGACAAGAGTTGGTGAAGACAGAATTAAGCTAAATACAGATTAAGAGTTGGACTTCGGTTCGTCTGGTCTCTGCAATCCAAACTCCTGCTGGATTTTAATAATACCTACTCTTCACTTAGGATGTGGGTATTTATTTGCTTCTGCCCCAGTGACGCATGCCTAGAAATATGTCGTTGACAATCTGACAACCACTGGTAGCTGCAAAAAATCAACCCCAAACACGGCGCTGCACCAAAAGCCTCCTTGTGATTGCTTTGGTTGCTATCAGAGTACTAAACTTGCCTCCAGTTTGCAAGAAAAACACCAACTTGTCTGCAAGCACTCACCAACTACTCGCCAAACAGGCGGGAAAGATAAAAAAAAAAAATTGCTTTCAAAGTAAAAGTTTTGCTTTACTGCTGAAATCAACATTGGGCGAGCAGTTAGTAGTTGGCAAGTCTTTGCAGACAAGTCAATGTCTTCCATGCAAACTATGGGCAACCATGGCAACCTGCTAGCAACCAAAACAATTGCAAGGAGATTTTTTAGCAATTGATTTTACAGTGATGTATTGAGCAACAACTTGTCAACCAGTTGGGGAATACATATTTCCCTTAGCAACCAGTTGTTGCCATGGTGTCACAAACTGGTCTGTAGGCCTGTGTGACTGAGGCCATTTTTAGGCAATTATTACTTAGAATTCTGTTCTGCACATTTACAGCATCACAAAATCAAATATGAGCGTGTATAATTTCTTTCAACACTATCTTACTGTTTAACATAACGATGTTCACCTCACAGCACTGACATGCCAAACACCTTAGATTCTTCCTGCAATGTAAAGACTGGTCGGGGCAGGTGAAACCTCAGCTATCTCCTCTTAGGTGTCAGTGTTTAATAAGTGTGTCTTTCTATGTAAGTCATACAATGCACTGACAACCTGTCAGGTGTATACTTTGTCCAGCTCTGCTCTGTCTGGCTAGAGGATACCGAGGATTTGACGAGTGGGATTATTTCTCTGAAGAAATGACAAATTTATTTGTCACATTTCCAAATGAAAAAGTAATCACTCCGCAACCTTCGTCCCGTCCTGTCAACAATGTCAACTTAACAATATTCAAAGACGCAGTAATGCAGTGTTTTGAGCTTCTGCCTTAGGAGTTCAGTGATTTCCTGTCAGTATTCCAGGCAGACTTTATTGCTGTTATGATTTATTACACCCATCATTCAGAAAACCACCCAGCATGAAACCGTCTCATGAT
>VOQJ01029374.1:5295-19840 GCA_015052665.1 Apistogramma diplotaenia
GTGTGTGTGTGTGTGTGTGTGAAACATTTATGTATGCATGTATTTAAATATTTTAATTTACTTGCATTTGGGACAGGTCAGCAGCCTGTCTCTGACACACAGACACACACCCATTCATGTTACGACCCATTCAGACTCACCAGTCAACCTAGGAAGTGAGAGAACATGCAAACTCCACACAGAAATTAATTGAATAAATATATTTAATATTTTACTGGCAATTGGTCACATAGAAATAGATTAAAACTATTAAAACATGCAATAAGGTGAAGGGTCATTAACTATAAAAATAAAATAATCAGAGTGTATGAGCCCATTAAACAGAGCTTATCAGCTGTTTTCTAAAACCTCAGTCAGTGATATCAGGTACAAAAATCAGCTGATCTCAAACTGAAACGTGCTGAGGACCAGCTTATGTACTCAGCATCAGTTACCGTGGTGATGCAACAGGTTAAAGGAGAGCCACCTGTACTTTCAGACCACTTTGAGCTCAACACAGTGTGTGCAATATGTAGGTGATCAGTAGCAGTGCAGTTAGCTCAGAGTAGCGCACTCGCTGTGCATGGCTCAATGCCCACATTCTCCATCATATCCTGTCCTACCTTGGCTCAGGTGCGCTAAGGTGTTACAAGTCCTCCACAGCTCTCAGAGACTTATGTGAGCGTTGCTGAGGTGCTTGCACCTCACCTGTACCACACACTTTGAGTTGAAAAGTCATCCTGAGTCTTTCATACAGAAATCATTCTTTTAGAGACGGCTGCACTCAGAAGTTACAGTCAGTTACAGGGAATCAAATGTGCCTTATGCATGAAATCCACAGTGTAGATATGTTTAATTTCTATCTATGGAATAAATGTTTGTTGGTGTCTATTGCTGCTGGAATTGCTGATAATCATAGCTGAAGGCTGTGGAAAAGTTGATCGTGCATCCTCGAAGTGGAAAAGTTCTCAATCAGATTCCCTCCAGTAAAACATCAGAAACATCACATTAAATGAGCTAAAGTGTCATTAAAGGTTTAAAATAGCTGCACAGGCTCGAGAGGAGCTCAGTGTTCATAAACAAGAAGCAAACACGTTCGTACACGTGGGACAGACCAGACCGCCGAGTGCACACTGTGGTGGTGTTTGTGGTGATATTAGCAACAGATTAAAAGCCATTTTCAAGTGTTTTTCTTCTCTTATTTACCATAAAACAGGCCAGAGACTCCGAGTTAAAGAGCGAAGTGTTTCCTGCCTGTTTACACAGACAAGACCACATCAGAGCGGAAACACAAAGGGTTAAACACCTTTGATGAGCGCGCACACACACAGGGATCAAGAGTGCGCGAGTTTATTCATATTTCAAAGCAGGAGGAAATGTTTTGAAGCAGCTGTTTGAAGCTGCTGTGATGTGCTGTCAGAGTATGTAATTAACACACACACACACACGAGCCTCTGAATGTGCTGTTTAACGCGGGTTTCCCATCACACAAACATTTCATAGCAGATTATTTCACAGAGCCGTTCTTCAGCTCACTGATTTGCTTTCCTGGCTTTAGAGCTGCCAGGCTGAAGCTCAGTGAGAGGCGAGGAAACATGAAAGCACCTGCAAAGGGAAAAAACACCAAGCTGCTGACATCCCAGCTGTCCCAGACTGGCCTTCATGTGAATTTAAAAGCTGCTTTATAGAGAAATATGATGATTCTGAGCTAAAATATAACACGTGCAGTTGCTGGGTTTTTTTTGGCTAAACACGAGCTGTAGTTGGTGTGTGTGTGTGTGTGTGTGTGTGTGTGTGTGTGTGTGTGTGTGTGTGTGTGTGTGTGTGTGTGTGTGTGTTTTTCAAAGCAGGTGAAATGAGCTGCTCACCTGCTGAGGTTAAGAAAAGCTGGTATTTCAGATTAAGTCACATTTAAGGTTAGCTCTGCGTTAAGAAATCCACCGAGTCAGAGGGTTATATGAAAGCACTGAGCTGATGTTGACGTCCTCCTGCCTGAGCAGCAGCAGCTGATGTTAAAGGCATCAGCGTGTGTGAAGTGACTTCCTGTTTGCCTTTCCACCCGATGGAGCTTCTGTCTCGTCTCTATTTTCTTTGAAGAAGCAAGAAGGAGTCAGGAAATTAAAGAGCTGATAAGAAGCATGTAAAAGCACACGCGCGCACACACACACACATCAGATGCTTTTGTGAGCTTGACTCTGTGATTGACAAGTAAACACACAGGTGAGCAGCTGCAGTCCAGGATAGGGCAGGTTTTAATGGTGACACAGGTCAGAGGTCAGACACAGACTCGGGTACAGTTTCACATCTCAGCACTTTGACTCCAGACTGAAGAAAATACCATAACAGCACATAATGTCTGTTAGACATTTTAAATCTACCTTTCTGCCTTGTTGTCTGTTTTATTGTTTATTTATTTATTCATATGTTTGTTTATTTGAGACTTGTGCTGTGTTTGTGTTGCCTTTTTATTTGTAAAAGGAACTTTAATTTCCCTGACAGAATCTTCCTAACGAGATTAATAAAGTTTAATCTCTACACATACTCACAGGGACTCACATTTGAATCCAAAGGCCTTTGACTGCCATCAGTCGAGTTAAACTGATTCTGATCATTTATAACTTAATGTATTTTCATCCTGGGCACCAGAGCAGATATGCATGATTCACAAAAACAAACAAACAAGCAAAAAAGAACTCCCTGAAAGCCCACTTTCTTCTGATTGGCCAGCATCCGGAAGCCTACTGGGGGCAGCACCCAGTATTTGTGAGCTGTGCTGTTTGTACTGTGTGAGTCTGCTGTGATGGCAGCAGATTAACATGTAAAAACTCACAGGTTCACGTTTCGTGTGTTTATTGATGCCGTAACATCAGCGACTCTGCAGCGTTGACACATTCACCTAACGAGCAAAAATCCTGGAAGAGGCTGAGTCGGGATGAGCATCCGACACAGAAATCTACCAGATTAAACGTGAATGCACCTGGTGCCTATGAATAAGCTAAAAGCAGCTGTTGATGCTAAACATTGCATTCGAGGGACATGAAATAAGGGGCACATTGAAAACCATCATCTGGGCTTAATCTGGAGCATTTTAATTGGATTAAAATGTTTTAACATTAATGACTGCATGTAAACTTTTACAGGAGAACAGCTGATGATCAGATGCTTTGAGCTCTGCTCTGCTCTGACCGTGAGACATGAATCGTGAGGGTGAAGCTGACTTTGCGATGTGGACGTTTCGGTGCACGCGCGTGCATCACTCCTCTGTCTCTTCTTCTTCGCTGTAGTCACTCAGAGGAAACTCACGACTCTCCTTGTGTGTGTTGTAGCTTTTCCTGTGCATCACACACTCCTGATCGATGATCGCCTGCAACACACACACGTTTATGCGCCACAATGAATGCCAATCAGTAACTGCTTATGCAGTGCTGGGTGTGTTACTGTAATCACATTAAATTTCCCAGTAACAGTAATGTGGGGTACTGTAGTAAAAGGAGTAATCACATTACAGTTACTCTGCAGTTACTCTTACTCGGCTGGTTTCCATCTTTGCTTTGTGTTTGTACGTATCACTTACAGGAAGGTCAGATATGAGTCCTCATTAGGATCAGGGTGTGTGCTGGGTTGTGGAGCAGTAGCCTCAGGTTTGAATTGTTAATTGGTAATCATGCTGTTTCAGGTCATGTTTGGAGTAATCAATGTGTAATTAAGTATCATACTGCAATACCTTCGAGAAAAGTAATAAGTAACGTGTAATCCATTACTTTTTTTTGAGTAATGACCCCACTGCTGTGCTCATATTTCCTAAAAAATATGTTAAAGAATATTTTTACTGCAGTGTTAAGTCGTGGATGGATGGATGGATGGATGGATGGACGGACGGACGGACGGACAGACGGACGGACGGACGGACGGATGGATGGATGGATGGATGGACGGACGGATGGTTAAGTCATAAACATCTGGATTCCAGCTGGGATCAGTTCAGGGCTGTAATGTACCGACTGTCCCATCAGCCGATCCCACTTCATTCCCACTGGCAGACTCTTAAGTTTCTCCACTCAAACCTGAGTTTACCTGGTAAGCCACTAACTGCACTTCGATTATATCACCGGTCAGTTCTGCAAGTTAATGACATTTTGACCACAGTCTACACTGCTGCTAATCTCTTCCTCTGTGGATACCTAAACCGAAAGCTCCAAGACTTTGAAAGGATAAAGTAATTAAAACTGAAACAACAGGAAAACAGTGTGTAGAGAAAGAAGTCCAGACAGCACATGAACTCTGGTCTCCTGGCTGATAAATCTGTCGCTCTAGCCTCAGAGGATGGTACTGCTGGGCCTGTGATGCCAAAACAACCCGAACAAAGTGACTGAAACAGCTTTAGGTCCCACAAACAAGAGTAAAACTCATGCATGTGCAGGCTGCAGAGGTCATCACACACACACACACACACACACACACACACACACACACACACACACACACACACACACACACACACACACACGCACACACAGCATGGATTATGGCTGTATGTCTCTGTAATCTGTATGTAATTGGCTGCTTATTAAGCAGAAATGTTTCCTCTGTAGCTTTGAAGGCAGCTGCCTCTGATCTGTGATCAGTCTAATCATTGTGTAATGACTTCACACACACGCTTTGGATCCAACATCACAAAACACACACACTTCCTGCTGATGTGTCGGGGCCTGCTGCTGCCCTCAGTGCATCTGAGCTGATTTTCATACCCAGACTAATTTACCCCCCAAAGCCAAACCATGCAGAGTTTTCAGGACTCTGTTCAGGGCGCAGACACACAACCCCCTGCAGGAGTGTGTCCCAGTGCGTTTAACACTTCAAAGATAAGTGACATCATTTTATCCTGAGCAACTAATTGTGACAAAAATGGAGTTTTCCCACCAAACAGCAGCAATAGCACCAGGTGGACACAGGTAACCTGTCTTTACTACCACAGTACCTGAAGAGCTCCTTCTACACAACATTTCATCAGTTATTCCTCAACAGTTATGGTGAACACTAATCAAGCAAAATGCAGGATTCATCAAGTGAGGGGCTGCTTTATTAAAGTCCACGAAAACAATTTAAAAAAGACCACCCAACAGGTGACATCACAGTGGCTCCATCCATCTTTGATGTACAGCTGATTCTCTGCAGCTGACCTGCAGTGCAGACTTCTGCTCTTCTTCTTCTTTATCTTCCAACTGCTCCTTTCAAACATCCCCACAGTGGATCATCTGCCTCCTTCTCACTCTATCCCAGCATCCTTCTCTGTCACATCAACCCTCTCTGCATGACCTCCTTCACTACATCCATGAGTCTTCTCTGGGGGTTTTCTCTTCTTCTCTTGTCTGGCAGCTCCATGATCAATATATCAACTATCCCTCCTCTGTACATGTCCAGACCACCTCAGCATCACCTCTGACTCTGAGCTGTCCCTCTGAGGTCCTGATTTCTACTCCTGTCTATCCCGGTCTCTCCCAGTGAACATCTTTGGCTCTGCCACCTCCAGCTCAGCCTCCTATCTATGTGTCAGTGCCACTATTTCCAAATCATCCAACATAGCAGGCATCTTGTAAACCTTTCACTGCTGCTGCTCTCCTTCTGTCACAGATCACCCCTGACATGCATCTCCACCCACTCCACCCTGAGCTTTATTTACCATCTTCTCTTCTCGGACAGCAGGGTTACGTAACAGGAAGCAGAGCGGCGCGTACAGGATATTGATCACACCGATGAACACCATGAGACAGGGAAAACCCACTGCCTGGACCAGAGCGCCCCCTGTGGATGGCCCTGGAATAACAGGAAAAGATTTTAATATCATTATCTTTTTACTGTCCATTGTGTGTATTTGCGAGTATGTTACCTATAGCAAAGCCCATGCACAGCGCCACATCAGCAATGGCATAGACGCTGCCGTAGACAGAGGCATGGCGGATGTCAACCAGGTAGCCCATAATGGCCATCATGGAGGAGTCCACCATGCCTGAGGGACCACAGTGTAATCACAATCAACATGGTGAGAGAGTGTAACTGTTCAATATTCATTTCAGTGAATTCAAATGTATTTATATAGCACCGCATAACAATAGTTGCCTCAAGCTGCTTCATATTGTCTGGTAAAGACCCTACAATAATTCAGGAAAGCGCAATATTCAGACGACTCCTTATAAGGAAGAACTCCCTTTTAACAGGAAGAAACCTCCGGCGGAACCTGGCTCAGAGAGGGGCAGTCATCTGCTGCAACTGGTTGGGCCTGAGGGGAGGGAGGCAGAAAAAATGGCATACTATGGAAGAGAGCCAGAGATTAATAATAACTAATGGTTAAATGCAGAATGGGGTATAAACGGAGTGAAAAGTGGTGCGTGAAGAAAAAACTCTCAGTGCATCATGGGAACCCCCCAGCAGCCTACACCTATAGCAGCATAACTAAGGGATGGTTCAGGGTCACCTGATCCAGCCATAACTGTACGCTTTATCATAAAGGAAAGTTTTAAGCCTAATCTTAAAAATAGAGGTTGTGTGTCCCCTGAATCCAAACTGGGAGCTGGTTCCACAGAAGAGGGGCCTGAAAGCTGAAGGCTCAGCAGAAAGTGTGCCTTGAATAAACATGAAGGTTACATCAACAATAGCAAGCCACCCAGAGGTCAGAAGTAATGAATTTCTTACTGAAAAAAACAATAAATTATCATTTTTAAAACGTTTCAGGATTTATTTTTTTGTGCTGATGAACTGTTCTGGGGGAAATTCCATTCTGCCTGTACTGAACACTCCTGGACAAAAAAATGTGTTGTTAGATGTTTAACATGTTACCTATAGCAAATCCCAGGCCTCCGTTTGGTCCGATCAGGCCGTAGATACTGGTGGCAAAAGGAACCTGAAATACACACAGGAAGCACTGTGGTTAAATCTTAATGTCATGTTTGGTTCCTGACATGAATGCACTTTGTGGAGAAACGTTCATTTTGTGGTTATGGGTCAGATGGATGGATGATAAGCTGTAAGAGGACACTGCTTTATGAAGACTATGTAGTGGGATTCTGTTAGCTTTATCAGAACATGAACATCAGTTTAAACCCTGCTTAGGGGTGGCTGTAGCTCAGGAGGTAGATCAGGTCACCTACCAATCGGAAGGTTGGCGGTTTGATTCCTGGCTGCTCCGGGCTGCATGCCAATGTATCCTTGGGCAAGATGCTGAACCCCAAGTTGCTCTCCGACGCTAGCGTTGGAGTGTAAATGTGTGTGAATGTTAGATAATAAGCACTTAGCTTAGTTAAACATGGAAGTGCTTGAATGAATGTGGTGTGAATGGGTGAATGTAAACGTGTTGTATAAGCACTTTGAGTGCTCTGAAGAGTAGAAAAGCACTATATAAGAACTAGTCCATTTACCATTTAGATCTAATTTCCTTAACAAATTCAGGATCCAAGGCAAGGCTGGAGCCTATTCCAGGTATCACACCAGCCTACTGTAGGGCTAACACGGGGACAGACAACCATTGACAACTATGATCAATGTAGAATCATTAATTAACCTAACATGCATATCTTTGGATTGTGGTTGGATGCCAAAGAGAGCACGCGAACTCCACAGAGGAAGAATTTAACCAGCCGGTGGGCACCTTCTTCCCTTGAGCTGACAGTGCTAACACTTTACCCCTTCACCGGCTCTTTTTAATTGTTTTAGTAGATTTAGTACATTTCAGCTGAGCAGAGGCACTGCTCCTTCACACTGAATGAAGCCAGGTGAGGTGGTTCACATATTCCTGGGAACCTTTCAGAAGCTGTTGGAAACATCATATATCTCATCTAGGCTGGGAGGCTGCTACCACCGCTGCACAAATCCAGATAAGAAAATGAATGGATGGATGACTCAGTTCAGCATGGTGGGTTACTGGTGGGTTACATTGGTTAGTGGGATGAAAGGACTAATAGTTGACAGGAAGAGGGGTGCTATAGCTGGATGGATAATTTATAGTAAGATTTAAAAAACACGGATGAATGAGTGGCTGATGGAAAGATGAGAGAATGATTGAATTAATGATGTTGTACTCACACACAGGAGACTGATACCAACGATAAACATCCCTAACATGGAGCAGAGCCACCTGGAGACACACAAACACCCATCAGCTTCTCATATCTGCTGGTTTGCCAGAAACCCTCAGCATCAGGTCTGAACTGCATCTTAAGAGTCCACTTTCCTGAAGAGTTAATCTGCTAATCTGCCGATTTAACCGCTGGACGGATTCCCAGGAAGCATCCTGTGGACTGGGGGATCTATCACAAGGATTTGATCAATGTAGAGCTTAAAAACCGGAGAAGAAAGCTTAAGGTTTGAGCTGCTGATCAGCTCATATATGGTTTGTCTTTACTTGATTAATCCCTGTGAAATACTTTAAAACACTATTCTGAAAAGAGCTGGTATAACGTTTCTTCTAATTAAAGTTTTCTATTTGTATGAGATGTGTCTCTTCTGGCAGCTCCAACAGGAAACACCAGCACTCCCATCCAGACAGAGGCCGCCTGGTTCCTGGCCTCTGGTTCTGTGCCCAGGCCAACCTCCTCATTCTGAGACATTTAAAATGTTTCTTACATGGACGTGCACATAAGCTCAGTTGGTCCTCAGTCAGATAGATCGGTAAGAACTTACCTTCCCATCTTATTGGCCAGAACTCCAAACAGGTTTGTTCCTATCAGGTAGGACACACTGGCAGGAAGGAAGGCAATGCCTGAAACAAAAAAACTGATGAGTGTGCTCGTGGTTACACTGATTACAGCAAAGTGTTTGAAGATGCAGAAAGTGTGAATAAAGGCTTAGAGAGTCGGCACAGGAGCAGAACAAAAGGAAAGTACCCAGCTGCCACTTTGGGGAGCACATTGTCTGCATCATCCAGATGGGCAGAGTCGGCTCCAGGATGGCCACGCCCATGTTAGCAAAGCACAGAGACCCTGAAGACGCACACAGAAATTCAAATGAGGTACTAACATGTGATCTGGCCAGCAGGACTTTCGCACCTGTCTGTTCAAGGTGTGCGTCTGCTGTTTTTGAACTGGTGATCAAATACGCATCGTGAACCAACCTGCTGAGTTTTTCCTCCCCCTCCATCCCTAACTGGAAAGTATTTGTCAAACAAACAATTCCACTTTATTCCGACATGCTGTATTTCCATTAAATTTATCCTTTTTGTCTTTGAGTCAAGCTAACTTTGGTCTCGCTTCACCTATATATTTTTTCTTTCCTTCTTATTGTATATTGTATATAAAATTATTTGTTTGGTTTTAATGAAATGAATAAACATTCAAACAAACAGAATTAGAGAATACGAGGAGAACCTGCAGACTTCCAAAAACATGATTTCTGTTTTGACTGAATAAAACCCAAACATGTGGTTCATAAAGTCATCTTACCTGCACTGATGAGGATGTATGGATCTTTCAGCAGGGTCAGTAATGGTGTTCCCTCCACACTCTGAAAACACAAACTACAAACTGAAGATCGACAACATGGAGAACCAACAAGAACCTGAGCAGAAACTGTCAGAGCCCAAAATGAACACAAAGAACCATCAACTCTGTTAAAGCCATTCATAGTTTAAAAAGCTATCTGTTTTTGATTGGTTTAATATCTGCAGATCTTAGATTAGATCAAATACTTAAAATTTTAAAAAAAATTAACACCACAGAAATGGATGTTTTATTTTGGAAAGTTTAAGTCAGTGAAATTTTTAATCAAATTATTTTCAGATTCTAAAATATTTGTCAAATTTTATCATATCATTTTTGCTCCATTTGTTTCTCTTTTTCTCAGATTTTGGGTCATTTGATTCCTGTAAAGGAACTATAATTTAGTGTCTGTTAATTAAAATTTCCCAACCAAAACCATTAAAAAATGAGATATTCGACTTAATAAGCAGATCAGAGTGTTTCAGCGTGGACTCACCCCAGGAGAGATCTTTGATGGCTGTAGAATGCACAACTGCAACACTGCAAAACACACACACACACACACACACACACACAAAACCGGAGTGAGGCCTGGTTTGGCCTACAGACAGATGTAGTCACTATGATGTCAGCCAGAGGTTTGTGAACTTTAATCTTTGAAGCCTCGAGCTGAACATTTTGATCATCGCCATCTTGGTATTTTTAAACCAGATGTCACAAGTGAGGGGTGGAGCTCCAGCTATTTTACCTTCACTTTTGACGCAAATGGGGCTAGAATTTATAAAATGAGCACCATGTTGTGTTTAACCATGACCCTCTGGGTCTGAGTGCCAAAACCTGCAGTTCCTCCAATGGCCACCCGAGGCTAGGAATGGTTGACATCACAGCTGCTATGCCCATCATCATCATCATCATCATCATCATCATCCTGCATTACCAACAGCCTCATCTCCAGGCTTACCTCCATCAAACACAGCCAGAAAGGCCAGGATCAGGAAGGGGGCGCTCTTTCCCACAAAGTCATACATCACGCTGCCAAATGGAGCTCCGACTGAAACACAGCACACTCATTTTATAAATGAACAACAACAACATCATGCAACTCTAAGCATTCAGTGGAGTTCTGATTAACGAGGTTCTGAACATGTTATTGAATATGAGGAGGTGCTAATTGAGCACAACAAAAATCAACTGTTTTTCCCCGATTACATGTCAATAAAATGGTGAATAATATAATAAGGTTCACTTTTTAAAAAAATAGTATTTTAAATAAATCTTTCATGCACATAAATATAATTCTAAATTATTAAATTTGTTGTATGAGGGCACCAGCTGAATTTTAAACCTTGGGAGGACTTTTTATCTGGTCCTCAGGGACGGATCTTCCAAGGATTAGGCCTCGTTTAATGGTTGCTTTAGTTTAGGTTACAAAGCGTGACATTATGTGGATTGTTCTCACTCTGGTGAATGGTCAGTGGTGCCATATGACAAAAGTGACATTACATCCAAGATGGAAGCCAACATGGCATTGTTACAGCCAGTCATACATCTCTTAACTTTTATAACCTGGTACTGTATGCTGTACCGTTTTCACCGTCTTTGACTGTGTTGGTTTTTACTGATAGTACAGAAGCTCAGAGGTCTACAGATGATAGGTAGGTGCAATTCACTTGTTCAGATGTGAACCAAGTATTTATACTCCAGTGCAGTTCATTTATGGTGTGAACATGATCTGAAGAAAACAAAATAGCCTATGGCACACACATCCAGTAAAACGGGGTGCCGGGACCAACAACAAACTAGAAAGAAGATAAAGTCCGCACACCGTCAAGCTCCTTGAATTGTGAATGTTTCGGGCGTCACGTGACATTTACCGTTCAAATACTAAGAGGAGACGAGCGGTGAGGCACCAGCCCGCTGAGCCTCACCATGGATTGCGCAATGACTATGCTAACTGTGCTGCTATGCAGTGAGACCGTATTGCTGTCCTTCTGCATGTTGCTATTAAGTTCTAACACTTTTACTATATGAACTAAATTTCTATATTTTAGCTGGTGTATATAATGCTCAGTGTTTTTTAATCAACAACTGTATGTGTGTAACGCATTCTTGTGTTTACAGACTCGTCAGCTGTGAATCTGTTCATTATGCTGTGAGTGTGTTTGTGACTCACTCAGGACTCCCATAGCCAGTCCTCCCAGTGCGATGCCCATTGCGATGCCCCTCTCCTCATCATCTGTGTACACACTGGCCAGCATGCCCAAACCTATAGAACACGAGGACGTGATGTTCTTTCTTATCGTGATCCAGCACTGTTACTGTAAAAAGTAGCTACATGCCATTTTCTCTGTAACAGGATTCAAATGGATGTTTTTACAGTGTTAAACTGGAGAGACTTGTTTCTGCCAAGCAAAAAAATCGCTCTGTAACTCAAAATTTCAAGAAAATAAGTCAAAATTTTTAGTTACCAGTCTCAAAATTTTGCATTGGTAACTTTCATAATTTCATATTAGTTCTGCCAATCAGGAAGCTCCGTGACAGTGCATCAATTCCTTGTTAATCAACAGACATGAAAACAAGATGGCGGCGCGCATAGACGCAGCGGCTCACAGCTCTCCACTTTATTCGCTTTATATATATTTGTTTTATATGATTGTTAGCTTTAGTGTTATCATTAGTGTTACAGTGTGTTGCCCAGTGTGTGGGGCAAAAACAACATATAGCCGTCAGGAGCTACTGGATCTGAGTTTACGCTGGGAAAGGACTACTTCGTCGGACTACCGCAGTTTTCACAACATACACAACGTCAGAATCCCGGGTCCATCTAAGATTGTTCTGCCCAGCGGTAAGCCCAAGAGGAAGTGCAGACAAAGGAGACAAAAACGAGTTAGCATGCTACACGGCTGCGACAGGAATGGCGACTCCAGTAAGAACAGAGGAAGGGGCTTATGTGTTTACACACACAACACCTGGTGCAAAGGCACACGTATACTAGACAGTCACTGCTCTCCAGACCTGGAATATGTGACTGTTAAAGCTAGGCCGGTGTACTTACCACGCCAAATCAATGTTGTCATGGTAACGGCGCTATACATAGCTTCCCATGCAAAAGGCTAACCGAGCACTGAGCAAGCTACGCGAAGACATTAGTAACAAGCAGAACTCTTACCGTGACGCAGTGCACATAGTAGCAGGGGACTTCAACCATACGGACTTAAAAACAATGTTCCCCGAGTTTGAGAAGTATATCCAGTGTGCAACGAGGGGAAATAACACTCTGGACAAAGTCTACTGCAACATCAGGAAAGCCTATAGGACAATTTCCCTATCACATCTAGGCTTCTCTGACCACATGTCCATGCTGCTGATTCCTGCATACACTACCTGCAGGAGGAGAATCCCCCCATGCACATGGACTGTTAAAACATGGCCTGAGGGTGCACTGCTTCAGCTACAAGCTGGTTTCGAGAGCACAGACTGGACTATATTTGAGCATGAGGACCTGGAGGTGTATACCAACTAGGTGCTTTCCTAGATCAACTTCTCTGTAGAAAATATCAGTGAACAAACATTAGCGGGTGTACTCCAACCAGAAACCCTGGATGAATAAAGAAGTGCAGGTCCTTCTGCGGCAATGCGACATTCGCCAGGGCCGGCCTGAAGAAGGGAATTAGGAAAGCCAAATAAATATAAATAAATACAAAAGACAGATAGAGGACTATTTCAGTACCAACAACACAAGGCAAGTGTGGCAGGGGGTCCAGAATCTTACTCACTACAAACCCAGCAACACAGCACAGGCAGATGATGACCCAATCCTAGTGGAGAGGCTGAACCACTTCTTTGCACATTTCGATGTGGATCGATCAGAAACAGCAGGACTTCTACCATCCAACTGCAACGGTTACAACTTCACGGTGGAGGAACATGAGGTGAGGTGCACACTGAAGGCGGTGAATCCCAGGAAGGCAGCTAGACCAGATGGTGTCACTGGATTGGTCCAGTGAATGTGCAGATCAGCTGGCTGGAGTTTTCACCAAGATCTTCAACGCATCTCTATTCCAGTCCTTCATCCCACCATGTCTGAAGTCAGCCACAATTGTGCCAATACCAAAAAAAAAACCCAGTATCGGCAGTCTAAATGACTTCAGACCAGTTGCCCTGACACCAGTCATTATGAAGTGTTTTGAGAAACTGATGAGACGCCACATGAGCTGCCTCCCAGCTATCCTTGACCAATTTCAGTTTACATACAGTGCAAACAGATCAACCTCGTTCTGTGCCTAATGGACATTGGTCTTCCATCTGCAGTTGGCTAAGAAACTTCCTCTCAGACCGTGTACAAAGAGTTGGTTCACATCTCTCAGCATTAACACTGGATCTCCACAAGGCTGTAATGGTAAATGGACTAGTTCTTATATAGCGCTTTTCTACTCTTCTGAGCACTCAAAGTGCTTTATACAACCTGTTTACATCCACACCATCTACGTGCTTATTATCTAACACATTCACACTCCAATGGTTGCATCGGAGAGCAACTTGGGGTTCAGTATATTGCCCAAGGATACTTTGGCATGTAGCCCGAAGAAGCCAGGAATCGAACCACCGACCTTCTGATTGGTAGGTGCCCTGCACTACCTCCTGAGCAACAGCCACCCATGTGCTGAGCCCACTCCTCTACACGTTGTATACCCATGACTGCGTCAACAGCCACTCAGACAACGTCACAATCAAGTTTGCTGATGACACCACCCTGATTGGATTGATCTCTTTTTCTTTTAAGTTTTTGGCCATAGTGGCTTTAATTGGCAGTATGGAGAGAGGAAATGGGGGAGACACACAGGCAAAGACACACAGGCAAATTAGCGACAGGCCAGGAGTTGAACCTGCACCGCCTGCACCGCAAAACGGCAGATGAATGTAGTTGCCTGCTTCACCAGTAAGCCACCCAGCCACCCGATTGGATTGATCTCTGATGGCAATGAAACGGTATACAGGGAAGAGGTTCAAAGGCTAGTGGAGTGGTGCTCAGAGAACAACTTGGTCATTAACACTTCCAAGACCAAAGAATTGATTGTAGACTTCAGAAGGAGGAAGTC
>VOQJ01029380.1:10611-54173 GCA_015052665.1 Apistogramma diplotaenia
AAGTTTCTTTTGTGGGTGTGGGGGGGGGGAAAGGGGGAAAGGGGACACCCCTTGTGTTGGGTATTTAAATTTTAATTCCCCCCCCCCCCCCCTTTGAGCTTGAAGGAGGGAGCTGAAAGATGAAACGTCGTCCAACCGTGAATGTAAAAGGGTTGTGTCAGAGTCGGAAAGAGAGCGGGCATGGTTGTAATGAATGATCTGTGCTTTTATGTGCATGCAGACATTTATTGCAGCTCAGCCCAAAAAAGATAAAAGATGGGTGCAGCTACCACAGCGTAACCCACTGGTTTGTCCCATCTTGAAGCCTCGAGATGAGCCAATTTGCAGTTTTGAAACTGGTTATGTGGCACATGTGGGTCTGTCTGCAAGCTCACAGGCTGAACCTGTCAGTAAAAGTCATTGACCGTACCCTGGATAATCCTGCATTCCAAAACATAGTATGACCAAAATTAACTAAAAATTTTAATCAGAATGCCCCAAAATGAATGACTGAGCCCATAAACTCAGCAGAAAAGACTTCTATAGTATTCATGTCTTTTTGAAACCACTATCGCCCCCTGGTGACAATAAAATAGAGTGTAGGCGGAAGGCCTTGGCTTCATTTTTTAGAACCAGAAGCTACATCCATCTTTTATACCGTCTGCACCGAGATAACATTTAGCACATCAAACGCATGTCCAGTGTTTTGTAATCCTAGGAATAAAACAACATAACAATCTAAAATATGCCTCACATGATTTTACAGTCTGAATGACAGATGAGCCCCCCCTCTGTTCCCCCCTTAGAATGAGAAAGCTGATAAATGTTATTTGAAAAGCAGAGTGCTCCATCAGTGCATTCAAATGCCATGTCTGCATTTAAAATATAAACAGAGATGCTTCACATGGGTTTCTTTTAGGAAGGAACTGCTTTGTTTTCTTCTGTAATATTCACCTGTGTACTATATAAATACCCAAACTGCTCACCGTACATGCTCTCTGATCATGTGTTCACATTCCTCAGGCTCAGACTTGCCCAAAGAGGTGCAGACAACTGACAGGCCAACGTTAGAAAAAGAAACGTTCATTCATTGTGCTTTATTTTCTGCTCGTTAAGGTACAGGAAGTGAATATTTAGTTTCATGTCCATGCAGCGCCTCTTGGTTCCCCAATCCTAGAGTACCTGATTTAACCTACCTCACCTGGACCCTCAGTCTTCTCTGAACCTGTACACACACATTACTGGGTGCTGTTTTTGGAAAGGAAGGAATCGGTCCTAAACCTGACGTGATCCATTCAGTAAAAAAAAATCGTGGTGCTTATTTCTGAAGAATCTCAACTGGCACTCACAGTAGAATATCTGTAATCGTGTCTCTACCTCTTCAGTTGAAGCCAGGCTTGCTCTCTGCCTTTCACTGTTGCCTCTCTCCTCTCGTCCGTTTGTCCTTTTTTGAAATTTCTCATGAGCAGCTACGTACTGTCAGCTTGTCTGCCTGCATACTTGTTGTACATAGATGTTTTTTTTTCCTGTATTATGTGATGACTAATCTGCCTCTCCTCCTGTAAATGTGTCCACGCTAATCTTTTTTTGGACCTACAGCAACTGTCTGTACTCTTACAAGTCGTGACTGCTTACAAACATCAACCGTCGTGCTTTTACCTCAGAATTAGACACCACAGTGAGAGATACTGTGGAAAACATGTCACAAACTCAACGTGAGCAAAGTTCTTTCTCAGCAGTTTGACATCTCATTCTGGTTCACTTAACATTAATCCCCCCCACAGTGAGACACTTCTGATGTCTTATTATAATACAGCTTCAAAGTGAACTACATTAGCTTGAAAACACAATGGGTTTATAATGATGGTTTAAAAAAACTGTGTAAGAATATTGTGAATTTTGAAACTTGAGCTGTCTTTGCCTTTTAATTTATTTGCAGTTTGGAACTGTAATGATGTCTTTTACATGCAGTCTAATAAACCATTTTTTTAAATAGACTTTATTTGTATATGCTTCTGTTAGACCTTATGTACATTCTACCAAATAAGGGATTTAGTTTCACTAAAACAACTATAAGTACCTGGCTTCTGCTCACTTCATACCCCTCAATGGGAATATCTGCAGTTGGTCAAGACCAGATTCCTGATCGTTCTCGTTTCCGGCGGACGATGGCGGCTACGTCCTGTTTGAGTGTGGAGACGCTCTGCTCCAGCCGCTCCGAGAAGTCTCTCAGCAAGCGACTGTGCTCGTCCACGAACAGTCTGAGCCCCAACAGGTCCGACTCCTCCTGGAAAACACACAATCACTCATTAACATGTAACAATCTGTAGTGCAGGTGCATGAACTATACTGCATGCATCATATGCCAGGACGAAAACTAATAAGTAGGCAGCCATAAATGACATTTACAAGAATTAATAATGTGTTAGTCTGTGACAGACTGCCAACCTGTCCAGAGTATACCCTAAATGACTGAATTCAATTAACTAAATATTTCTGTCTAGTGCGGGTGATTTTTCTACTGTTGCTTTTACACTAATGAAAGCCAAAGAGAAGACTTTTAACTCAAGCACCATGAGATACAAGCATGCTAACATCCTGCATGATGTGCAAATGGTCGATGATTCAAGCGTTTCAATAAATCAATTGCAGATGTAATTGCAAAAGCACCAACTCGCATTCCAACTAAATTCTCAGTGTTCTAAGCCAATAATTATTCTGGCCAAATCATAAACAGACACAATTTGCAGAGCTCATCCTCACCCGCTAAAACAGATGCTCAAACTCAAACTTTTTCACGCTTGTTGCTAATGCTGTAATAAAACACCAGCATGGCAAATGTTGTCTTTGCATGTGAACGTGTCGCGTAGATCCGCTGTTGATTCATTTCTAAAGATTTCAGGCAGGTCCTCGTAGTCATACTCACACACACTAAAGCAGAAAAGCAACGCATGGATACGTACGCTGGGCCTGTGTCTGCGCAGGCGCTGCAGCTGACCTCTCACTGACGTCATACCGTGATAGAAAACCTTCAGCGCACGAGCGAACTCTGCATCACAGCTGGGACGCACCGACCGACCACGCGCACCCTCCCCGCCTGAAACCAAGCGACAAGCTTTCAAGATGATATGCAGGGTCATTTTTTCTCAGTTATCTGAAATGGAAACAAAGTGACCACGTGTGTGTTTCTGTTACCGTTCCTGGCCATGTTCAGTTGTTCCCTCAGACTGTGATTTTCTTTCCTCAGTGATTCGTTAACACTCTTTAGTTCATCTAAGTCCTGTTGAAGAGCTCTTACTGAACAACTGAGCTCCGCAGAGTCCACACGCTGCAATACACACACACACTAAATAAATAAAGATATAACTCGTGTGAAAGCGAGCAATCATTCCTGCACATCAAACTCACTGCAGTTTCTGTTGGACTGGACTCATCGATGATGAAGATGCCCTCTGTGGTCATCCTCACACCTTCCAGTGAAGATTTCAAATGAGCGCAGCCCTCTGAGGCAGAAAACCAGCACTGAGCAGCGATTTTTAAAGATGCTTTCCTTTCCAGCAGTGCACTGTATTATTTGTGCACGAACAATTAAATAACATGTATGTAATGTGCACAGAACATGTGCACCACTGTCCACAATTCAGTTCATCTCCCAAAAGCAAGCGTTTCACGTTTCTCTAATATGCACCGCTGTGTTTACTTCCTCTACATAAAATACGTGTCATCATCCTCACCTTGAAGGCCCCAGAGCTCCAGCACCACAGCACTGCTCTGCAGGTAGTCTAGTAGACGCTGGGAGGTGTGGAGGGAGGCGAAGTGAACTCTGTGATCCAGCAAAGGATTGACATTGTGCCAGACAGCTGGAGTGTACAGAGGCTGGCTGCAGTCAAATAACCTGAAGCTGGCAGAGCGGGGAGATAAAAATATTTCTACTCTGCCTGCTTTTATCCAGAGGACATAACAGGAGAATTCACACTTATGTCCACAGCACCAAAAAGACATCAACAGCTTCCTGTATGTGCCATGTATGTGTTCCCTGTCTTAATTTCCAAGTTCTGGGATCTAATTCAGTGTAGTCTCCACCAAGCTGCATGTGCCTTACCCAATTTGGACCCCTCGATTGCGGGCTTCTCTGATCCAGCGTAGACCACAACACTGATCCAGGACCAGCTGGAAGTCCAGTCGTCTGTCCAGTATCTCTGATGGGTCAATGAGGATGTCATCCTCACCCAGAGGGCTGGAAAGTGAGAACGCTTAGTTACTGATATATATTTGTTGAAGGTTTGTGTGTGTGTGTGCGTGCTTGAGACATACAGTCCAGTTGAAGTGCAGGGGACCAGCTGTGCTTGTAGAATGGCTTCCTCTGTGCCCTCTGACCCCAACACCTGCAGGCAGGGATCATCAGCCAGTGACTTTTGCTGACAGCTGTCTGAAAACACTGTTAGATGAGGGTGTGAGTGTGTGTGTATATTTGTGTATACCTCTAGCTGCTCTTCCAGAGGGATGCGGAAGGCCAAAGACTGAAGCCAGAGGTGGGCAGTGCCCAGGAGCAGAGGCTCAACTGGATCCCAGAACGGGTCTTTATCTCTGGGTAATGCCACTGTTGACAGCCCATCTATTCTCTGACAGAATTGCAGTGAATGTGAATGCATGAGAGGCTCTGACAGTTATTGGCTATTTTTCCTCAGAGGTTGTGTTTACAGTTGCTACAGGTGTAGGTTTTAAAGCTTATTTGTAAAAGAGGTATTTAAATACAATCAGCATTGTTCTTTCCATCAACATACATTGTTTCCACTCTGCTCTGCCAGATGCTGCTGGTAAACTTCTTCCATCAAAAACTTGCGGTTAATAAACTTGGCCTTGGACCACATCCAGACCTGGGGAGTGCGTACGACGTTTGCAATCTTTGAAAGTTATGCTCCAGTTTACACAAGAGACAAAAAGGTTCAGGAAACAAAGATGCAGAGACAGACCAACCTGTTTGCTTCCTTTGGAGGTGACTCTGACAACAATGTCTTTCTCTAGATCGTGGCCTTTTGAATCCGACAGCGCCAGATTTTTTATCTCCAGCTTGAAGTCAACGCCCTGAAAACACGAGTAACAATAGAAGGTCGGATCCTTTTCAATACAAACAGAAACACGATGACTTTTTTTCCTGCAAATTTTAACTGCCCACAGAAGGAACAGCAGTGTTCAGCCTGAGGCTGTGAGGTACCTTGCTCAGTTCCTGGCTCATCTGGTTGGCCTCTGCCACCATGGGCATCAGTTTGATGTAATCATAGAAGACAGCTAGCAGACTGGGGTCTGTCTGACTCGATCCAGCGCTGGACTCACCTAAACACCGTGTAAATGAAGAATATCTATTTATTTATATTCATTCAAAATATAAAATCCCTTCACTTGGAGTTATTCACGCTCCTGCTCACCCAGGTTGATGCCCTCAGCAGCTGCCAGTTCAGACTGGAAGTAATCATAGTCATAGCGGCTCCAGTCATCCCCGCACCTCTCTGATGGATAGCCAACGAACAGGTAGGTACAGTTGGAACCCAGAATGAGGCGATCCTGAAAAGAAAGGAAGAAAAATATCATGTTTGTACTGTAACTGCGTGTCACATGGCCATATCAGGTAATCGGGGTTTGAGTCAAGACCCACCAGGTGTTGCAGCTCCGTTGTTTGGGAAACAGGATTCCCATTTACAATGACCTTTGACCCTGCCATGGGGGTCAGCGTTACCTGTCGCTGTTCATTCCTGAACACAGCATGACGTTCCTGGATCCTAACGCACATAAAAACAAAAAAGTTCCAGCTCCAAATTTTTACTCTACAGGAGGTTTTGCATGATTCACAACTCAAAATAATCCTTTGTTATGATACACTAGGCCTCCTCTTATTTTAAGGCCACCCACCCTTTCACCCCTTCTGATTGGCTGCCCCTCATGAACAAGCATCTACCACTCTAATAGTTTATATATGACAAAAAAAAATGAAAGGAATACCTAGTCCACATTAATGTGTTTGCACACAGAAAAAAGGCAACTTGTTTTTCCTTTGCATGATGGCAGTCTATCCCAGCATGCACTGGAACACTCGAATTATTCTGATCCACTTGTGTGCAATCTGTACTGCCTATTTAGCATCTGTAATCTAACGCCTTTCCACGGAGCTTGTGATATAAAATCTTGGAGAGTTGAAAACTCACCCTAAACCCTTGATACAAATGGATCTTGGGGAGGAGTCACACAGCCCGATCTCCCATTCACCTGAGGAGAAAAGGATTAAAAATGCATTTTACCAAACATGTTCAAATCTGCAGCACATGCTTGCTGCATTAAGCCGTTTAACCTTTTCAACTCTCTGGGATTCTCCGCTTTCAGTAGCCTCATCTACAAGATAAGCTGAGCTAAAGGGAGAGCCAAACAGAGAGACTGAGATGGACTAACCCTCCTGGATGAACAGCTTCACCACCCCTGACAGCTGAGCGTCCTCGTTGATGTTCAGGATGTAGGGATGCATCTGCATCATCCTCCTCTCCTGACAGCGAGGAAGAGGGAAACAGAAACTTTATTTAAAGATACTACATGCAAAACCTGCACCACATGATTTACATTCTTTACTTGTGTGCTTTGAGCGTCTGCAGCTCCGTGCACAAACGCACCTGCGTGATGTTTGCATACTGTTGCTCCCAGTCTTTCAGGGCCTCCTGCACGTGTTGTTCCCACAGAGTCTGAATGGCCCTGATTTGAAGCTCGTTGTGGGTCAGCAGCTGACGGAGTTCCTCTGAACACACAAACATACAAGGTGACCTGTCACACACTGCTCGCTGAATCCTGTTCTGCTGCATTCAAACATTCATTCTCACTGGTCTCATCATTCGCCCTGCGTCCCTCCTGGCCCAGTCGGCTCAGACGTTGCAACAGTCTGGCATTTTCCGCCTTAAGCTCCTTAACAAGACGCTCAGTGGGGCTCTCGTTCACCACCGCCCGGTTCTGGATACGCTTTGCCCTGAAGAAGTAGAAAAGGTGGAAGGACGAGATGTGAGGTGTGGAAATACATAAGAGAGAGGCTACAAAGAATTAAAGTGTAAAACTGGTTAAATATGTTATTCATAGAAGCAGTGGGAAAAGTGAGCATATTTAATGTCGGTAACAATGATATTCAGAGCAGTTTACACTGTTTATCGCACCTCTCAGCATAGCGCAGGGTGGAGAGAGACTCCTCATAGCAGATATCAGCAGGGCTCAGTGTGGCGACCTTATAAATGAATATGGGAAACTTTATTCAACTTTATATTTCTTTAAAAGCTCCTGGCAAAGATTTGACCTCGTGTAAAATGCAACATTCAGTATGCATTCGTTTCTAACTAGTGTCCGTTACCATGACAGTGCGACTGTTGCCTCCCAGTGCAGACTGCAGCAACTTTGTGAGGACCGAGTCTCTGTAAGGAATGTGGACGACCTTCTTCCCTACCGCAACATCAGCCAGGGCACTGGAGGAGAGACGAAAGAGGAATGTTAAAAATACTAAAAACAAAAGCAAGTGTAACGTAAATCGAATGCTCCAGCCGGCCACCTGATGACATTGCCCAGGGTGGTGAGGCTCAGGTTGATGGCCGTGCCCTCTTTGAGTCTGTCGGCTTCTGATCCTGATAAACGCTGACGCTCACTGCCAGCCAAGTCCACCAGGTTTATGTTGGACTGCTTTGTGATGTTTTCTTTTGAGAAGATCTGACAGGAAGTTAGTCACATATATCAACTTTGATCCCAAACTATCAAAAAAAACCGTTTGTCCTTTTTTAATTATGTTGGCAAATTTGAAAAGTGGAAGCGGAACCTCTTTACCTGTTTGAGCTGGAGGATAACGAGCATGTGTGAGCGGCTGCTGTTGGCGTTCATGTGAGTGGCAGCAGTGGTTCGAGTCCTGGTTCCCTGCTCCATCAGCTGTTCCACCTAGAAATACATTTTTCTAAAAACAAAATCCTACTTTGCTTCGACCCTGATGAACGCTTTAGGTTCATGTTGCTTCTTGACGCTCTCTTTAGAGAAGATCACGGAGCATTTATTTCCCTAAAGATTCTAATTACTGTGCATGACTGCAAACTCAGCGGGAGCTGGCCAGTTTGGTTTGTATCCATCCATCTCTCTACCTGTGCTGCACTCTCACAGGGGACCGTGCGGAGACCCTCCACGTAGAATCCTCGTTGCTGCTCCTCTCTGACTCTGAGCCCGCCTGGAGTCCGAGACCCCCGAGACAACAAGTCAATCACCTGGGCACAGAGGAGGGGAAAACAAACGACAACAGCAAGAAGCAGAGCAGAGGAGCAATACAGAAACATGACAGCATCTGAGGACATAACATATCCAGAGAAATATGAGAGACGATACAAAATACTCAAAATATTACCTGCTCATTATAGATTTCCAGCATGCTGAAAAATACCTGTGGAGACACGAAGAACAGACACATTTAGAATCATGTATACACCTAATCACTCACATTTTCCCATGTCGTGTCTTTTATTTTTTACCTGACACTGTCTGTTCTCCTGGTTCTCTCTGATAGCTTGAAACAGCCGGTTGCAGAGTTTAGGAACCAGACCTTTGTTGGGCCCATAACCCATCATCGAGTAACTCTTCCCCGAGCCGGTCTGACCATAGGCCAGCAATGTGGCATTATAACCCTGCAGATTTCATTTGTGAACATTCATTATTAGGAGTCCGAGCTTGATATCGTGATAGAGACTAAATAAAGACTGAGTGCTACCTGCAGCGCATTTTCCAGGATTCCTTCTCCTAGATCCTGGAAGACGCTGTCCTGGGAATGAACGATATGTCATGAGCTGTAAATACATACTTATGCATCTTGTAATCCACTATATATCCATTCAGATCTAGTCTGTCTTATTATATGCATAGTATTGAGCTCATTAGGTTCTGTGATCAGTGTTGTATGAGTGATCTCCCAGCGCGCTTTGGAGCTGACCTGGTCAGCGTATCGCCCCCCCAGCTCTTCAGGCACATAGATGCCCCTGTGGTCTCTTGTGAAGCCACTATGGGACCAGTAGGCATAATCAAAACAGAAAGACCGTCGGTTCTGCGAATCACGTGGGTCCTGGATGGTGATGGAGCTCGACACCATGGAGATGATACAGCGGCTGCCTGCATCCCTCTCCCTCTGAGGGGAGGAAGAGAATGAAAGATGAGACGACAGAGAGGATACAAAGAACTGGGAGAGCAAAGATTTTATAATGCATTTATTTGGAGATCAATAAAAATGTTAAGATGAGAGGAAGGGCACAGAGGAGACACACAGAGTAGTGGGGAGGTTCCCATTCCTTTAAAAAAAGATGTTTTCTGAAGTAAAGCAACTTAGGTGCTTTTATCAGCCCACACAGGAAAGTTTATCTGCACACACTACTGGCAGTCAAAGTGAATAACACTGATTATCTCTTCATCCACGCACTTGTTAGTGGGAGCAAGTGAACATTTCGTCCTCAAAGTTGACGTGTTAGAGCAGGAAAAATGCTAAAGTGTGATGCTTTGGGTGATATTTTTTTTGGGATGTTACTTTGGCATGTACCACCTACCTAAGCACTGTTGCAGGACACATACACACAAACTGTTTTTCCTGATGGTTGTGGCTTCTTTCAGGAGGATAATGCACCTTACCACAAAGCAGAAATGCTTCAGGGGTCTAGAGGAGTCCGTGTCTTGAGGGGTCTTTGCTGTTCTGGCAGCAAAACGGGGACCAACAAATGATTGGTGTATTTGTAAATTATGGCTTAGTGGGGCTTAGTGTTTATTATACTACTGCAAAGAAAAAACATCAGATAGAAGTGATTGCTTTGTTGCACTCTAATAATCCATAGAGATGATTTTTTTTTGTTTTTTATTAAACCACACATACTTTTAGCCCCACAGATTAAAAATCCTGTTTACTGTGGTGTATAAGAAATGGCAGAACTCACACCTACACTACACCTACCACTACAGGATAGCAGACAGGTTGTATAACATGAGAAAAGGGCAACAACTTACAAAAGGAAAATAATGGATATTGTAGAAAACGTCAGCACACTGACCTTGTTGAATGGTCGGACTCTGACGGCCACTTTGACACAGTCCTTACTGTGCATGTCTGAGACTTTAGCCCTCATGGTGCTGCAGGCAGGTATTGGCACAGGAGACGGCCAGACTGAGTGATCAGCTCCCTCAGTCAGAACAACACGGTACTGTGTCGAGTTACACGCTGAAATGGAGCCCAGCTGTGGCCGTGTAACAGGGAGGTGAAAACATCATGGATCAGTTTGTCTGCTGAAAGGTGGAAGAAAAATTAAGAATGGAAACAGAAACAGAAAGTAATGATCGTGACTTTTTAAGGGTAGAAAAAGGCTTTTTTTTACTGTCTCCTAGCCTCTCAGTGAGGTGGACCAAGGCTGGTTTCACTTTCACCTCATCTAACACTATAAATAATAAAAGACACAAGTCCTGAGGGACTCCCATTATTCATGATACTCACACGTGCTTTTATAACATCCAAGCCTTCTGTGAGGCCAAACTTCACAGCAACAGCTGGTGGCAAACGCCAGTGTTAACAATACGAAAACCATCATTTTTGTTGCTTTTTAAGAATTAAAGCTCAATAGACTCCCAACGTCTGAAGCCTCTGTCATTTATTAGGCTTGCAGCTCCATAAACAGGCTTTGTGATGTGGCTGTTTCATTCATGCCTTTAAAGATACTTTAAAACACTATTTGAGAAAGTAACTGAAAACCAAAATGATCTAAAGGTATCAACAGGATGTGGAAAATAAACACCTGTGACTTTATGTCCAAAATGTATATGTATGTTAAGGTGATATACTGAAGATGAACTAAGCACGGGCTGTACTGTACTGTGCAATACTGATTTGTACCACAAGATGGTGCAGAGAACCTGGCAAAATCATTAAAAACACTATTCACAAAAGGTATGAGGAAGGAAATGGGGGGGGAGGGGTGTCTAAAAAATAAAAGTGTCTGCCTGCTTTCAGTCTAAAATCACAAGTTTACAATTTGAGACTAAATCAATGAAAATCATGAATTTGTTGCATCTACATACACAGAAATGTCAGACTGAAACAGAAAGTCCTCCATAGTGACTGAAGGTTAGTGATTTAACTAAAACATACAGGTCGGTGCCCAGCAAACTTGCTTTTATATAGGAATAAAAGCAGAAAACAACTGAGTCAAACCCCTGTTGCATAGATCTCGTAGACAAGTTGCAGAGTCTCATCAGTGCAGACTGACTCACAATTCTTGTAGAATATTGACAATCTGTCTGCATTTACAAGTTAGACAGCAATTATCTGCAAACCTTTGGAATCTGATTGTAGTCCACTTTGGATGGCGATTGTTTGCCTCCCATCAGGCAAGCTGTGCAATCGCCATGTAATCAGAAAAGGCCCCGTTGGTTAAAGGTGTTGCATACCCAGTTGGTTGCAACACTTACTAGCAATCAGTTGATAGAGCAGAAGAAAAAAAAATCAATGCAATCAACCTGTGAAGCACTGACTTCTCCAAGTCAGAGGAATGAAAGCTGCTGGTGTGTTTTATTCAAACACCTCATGAGTAAGGTGTTTGACTCGTGAGGTGTTTCTTGGTGACTTTCTTTTGCAGGAGGACAATTATAATTAGCATGTTTAAGACAGTAAATTGAATTGAAACACGCAACACAGTTATTCAAGCTTTGTCATATTTATCAAAGAGCCATCATCAAAAATAAGACATTCTACATACATTCTTCAGAAAATAGCCTATATGTCAGATGTTGGATGCCATGAATTTAACCAAGCCTATTAACATGTCCAAAAATCAAGTTTAACATTAGCAAACCGTTGTGCAAGTTTTTTTTTCTCTTTTTTTTTTTTTGGACAATATACAACATCCCCATAACACATAACAGTCCAAATGTGCTAACAGTGCTATCTTTCACAGAATACCTCCCAAATCAAGCTTCATTTAAGACTATGGCATAGGCAGTCCGATTAAATGACCAAATGCATTCAAGAGACACTTAAAAATTCAGAATCAACATAATTGCTTAGTATTTATTAACTTTATTTGGAACATAGCAAAAAAGACTATATACAAATTTATCAGTAGAAATGTATCTCCACTGGGTTGGTTGCTTTTCTTCTAAAATAGAAAAAACAGCAGGCCTTGAATTTTTAAAAGCAAAACAAGGAAAAAAAACTTAAAAAGCAGGTCATAAAACCTCTTTATCAGAGGGAAGTTCTTTTCAGTCACCGGGTTTATTAATGGGAGCCTTTAAAAATCCACACCGATTGCATTCCCTTGTGTCATTCTGCGCTGAGAGAATCAAGCCGGGGAGAGCAGCAGAACGTCAACACAAAACAGCCACAGACACAGATGCAAATCCAGCTAGTAGGAGAGGGACAAGTAAACTCCAAAAATATAGTCTCTCACACTGCTAACCAGCAGTGTGCTTTGTCCCAAAAATAGATTTTTCTCCCTGCGCTGCTATTTTCCCCCCTACAGGGACGTCACTGCAGACTTCGCAGCGCTGCGAGGCATTTGAGGAGATGGAACCATCTTGAGTTTAGGCATATATTTCTATTTGACGGCTCACAACTGAATTGGTTGGGCTCTCCAGGCGGCCGTCTGAGGTTCACTGGTTAAAAACAACCACCAACCTCCCTACAGTTTCTTCCTCCGAGTGACAGGTTTTGTCAAAACTGTGTCCAAGATGCGTTTACGTCGAAGGTTCCTGCTGCTGGCTGGTGCCTCTCCCTCTTTAGTCCTCTTCGACGCTCGTGGGACTGGATCAGCCGGACTGGGCAGAGGTGAGATCAATTCCACTTCTGCGATGGGAAGCGGCTTCAGAACAGCTTTGGATCTGACAACGAACGGAGAAGGAAAAAAAGACGTGCGCTTTCATTAGCTTGTGAGAAGTCAGGCAAAATATATTCTAAAGTGAACGGCCTGCATTTCTTTTCTGTTAGAAACCCTCTGTCAATGTGATACCCGCTACAGACCCTGCACTGGTGAATCAAGAAAAGCTTCTGCAACATTTACCAAGAAGTTTACTTTATGAACTTTATTTTGTATACATGCAGTATTTCTCTCAGAGTTTGAGTTCGTCCACAGGATCAGAAACTCAGTTGAAAGACAGCTGATACTTGCTCTATTCTCTTCTTCAGATTTTCTTGATATTTGAGGAGTGTTTTCACTTTTGGAGGCTCTATTTTGAAGCGGCTTTGGTGTAGGATGTTGTTTTGGGGAAATTCTTACTTGGCTGTTCGCTTGCTTGTTTTTCGGGTTTTTGAAGTGCCTGCTTCTTTGTCCACTTCTACATTATCTTCTGAAGAAAATTCATCCTGGAAAAAAAATGGCTTGTTGAATCCCAAGATCTTTCGTTTCCATCACATCTACATCAAAGTTAATGTGATTACATCTAGCTTCTGTTTTTGAAGAGCAGCGGACAGACAAATCAGTATATTAAAATAAATAAAATCAAGTGATCAAATGCCGGGAGGAAAAAAGTGACTTGTTATCTTTAGGATAAAAACACAAATCAAGTTTCTTCTACACAAAGTGTGAATGTAATAAGCAGAAGTTTGTACCTGAGCTTTGACTCTGCTGCGGGTGATGGGTGCTTCACGGGGTTCAGATGAATCTGCTCTTTGGGCTAACACACACACACACACACACACACGGTTAAAAGCCGGCATGGACAGATGGATACACGAATCTGAATGAACTCCGCTCACCTCTCGTTTGTCTTCGTGAGGGGGAGTAGATGAACGACTGCTCGCCTGGACTGGACTCGGCATCTTCAGGCTCTGGGACCAGCCCGTCTTTCACAGGAGAGTGAACTTGCTCCACTGATGACTTTTTACTCTTCTTGCTGGTTCTCACCACCTTCTTAACAACCGCATCACCTGTTTTAAGAGAGGACACTTTAAAATCAACATATTTTAAAATCGGAATACAATTTATATGATTGACAGAATGCATGTGACAGAATAATTTTTTTTTTTAAAACAGTGGTATTTTAAGTCAAACTGTGCATACCTTCCTGCTTCTCTTCCTCATCCTGAAGTCTCTTGATAAGGGCATCTGCAACAGTCTCAGAGTTCACCTCCAGCGGTGAGTCCAAGAGGGGAAGATCTTCCTCTGGGTGGTCCCAAAGTTTGATTCTAGTGGGGCGACGGGAGTTCGTCCGACCTGCATTTCTGGCTGGTTGGGGCTCGTGCAAATCTTCAGTCTCTGTTGTGTTTTCGGAAGTTGTCTTTCCATTCATCTTTTGTGCCCTCTGAGGAAGTGACACAGGAACCAGTTTCACCTGGAAGTGTTAAATGTCAAAAATGAACGATGGGTGGATTGGATTTGCAACATGTAATATGAAAAAAATATATATAAAAAGGCATGCATGACAACTAGAGGTGAAAATCAAAAAGTGAAAACAAAAGCATTTTTATGAAATATGCTTATAATAGAAAGATCACACATAAGTAGCTTAAATGTAAACTTTCTGAATTCTTACTTGTGGAAATACATTTAGGCTGATCCGGCTCGAGTGCCGAGTTGTCTGAGCAGAACTGGGAGATTGCTGTTGCTCTGATAGGTCTGTCTTTGTCCTTCTGGAGCTGCGTCTTACAGGTGAGTCAATGACATCATCCTGTTCATTTTCTTCTTTCAAGATCTCAAGCTGCGTTTCCACCACCTCAACGCTACTGGCGACCCTTCGGCTGGACCTCCTCGGAGTCTTTATCTGAGACGTTGTGTGTCTGGATGGAGTTGGAGTCTTGGAGTTTGTTGGTTGACTTGCTTTGACATCTTTACCTTCCTCCTCGTGTTTGATTTCAACCTCTGTGGCTGTAGACACCTTCTCACTGCCACTTTGAGTCCTTTGGCTTGTCCTTGTTGCAGTGATCCTCTGGGAACGTCTGGCAGGAGAAGATGCCTGGGAGGTTGAAGCAAGTGAGCTATTCTTTCCCATGACCTCAACCTCTCCATCCTCTTCTTTATGAGGGTCTGGTTGTGTTTTGCGGGTACTTCTTCGAGGTGTGCTGGCTGGGACTTTGGTTTCTTTGATCTGTTTACTTTTTCTAGGTGTACGACTCGGTGAGGTAGAGACCAAAGTGCTTGTTTTGGTGTCTTCCTTTCTCGCATCCTCCTCTTGCTCGTTTGCTTCCTCTGATACATCAGAGACAAAAGAAACCATCCTCCCTCTCGTCATCCTCCGTGTTTGAATGGAAGGAGTCTTCTTCCTTTGAGACAAAGGAGGCTCTGGCACAAGCTCTTCATCTGGCTCGCTGTTTGAGCTCAAAACCTGCTTTCCAGGTCTAGTTGGTATTCCCATACCCATCTGTTCCATCTCTGTCTTTAGGTCTTCACCGCTATCCTTTTCTGCCTCCACAGGTGTTTCGTGGTCATGATGCTCTTCTTCCTCCACTGGTGTTTCGTGGTCATGATGCTCTTCTTCCTCCACTGGTGTTTCGTGGTCCTGATGCTCTTCTTCCTCCACTGATGCTTTGTGGTCCTGATGCTCCTCTGCCTCCACTGATGCTTTGTGGTCCTGATGCTCCTCTGCCTCCACAGTAGGCTCTGTCTCTAAACAGGGACCATTCTCCTCAGGCTCTTCCGGCTCCTCACCAGGTATTTTTTTGTCCTTCACTTCCACTGCTACATCAGGAGCTTCTGTCTTTACCACAGACTCTCCGTCATCCACAGCTGCTAGGCATTCTCCCAGTGTAGCTGGCTCAGAGACTGAAAAAGCAGCAGATTCATGATCTTCAGCCAGTATTACCAACTCTACATCCCTCAGCTCTTTAGCATCATCTCCTTCTTGCTTTACTTCAGTATATTCAGTCTGTAAGTCAGCTTCGAATTTAACAAGTTCAGATTCCATTATGCCCTCTACAGCATTTCCATCCACAGTGTCCAAATCTTCTCTTTTATCTTCTTGTAAGGCTTCTTCAGACTGGGGAGCATCCTGGTCCTCTCTGCTCAAAAGAATAACCTCAGGCTGGACAAAAAATTCGTTATTAGCATCCACAATTTGAGATTGGACGGACAGGTCACATGACTGCAGATTATTCTCTACAGGTAGTACGCCTCCCTCTTTATCTCCATCCTCCTCCACATCCAACATCAAGGAGAAACTGCCATGAGTTTCATCGGACACAACGGTTTGCTGAAGCTCAGGAAGATCCAGCTGAGTGCCATCAACCAGGCCCTGCTGTCCCTCCACAAGCTCCACAGGTACCAAGAGCGTGGCAGAAGGTTTGAGCTCCATGTATGATGATCCTTGCTCTACATCCTCATCTGGATCCATCATTCCATCAGCTGCCCCAAGTCTCACCATCACCACTTCACCCTCCATGTCCTCACCTACCATCTAAAAAAGACAGAACATGTATTTTGGGGGAAATGTTAATAATTTCAAGTACATTAGGTGTTCAAATGTTTCATTCTGACCAAAAACAGAATCCCTCTCTAAAAATAAATAAATAAATAAATAAATAAAAGTAGTAAATGATCACATCACATCCCTACTAGGGATGCGCCGATCCGATATTCGGTATCAGTCCGATCCTGACCTAAATTACTGCATCGGATATCAGAAAGGAATAAAAAAAAATTTATCCGATCCGTTAAACATCGTTTAGCTGCTTTACAGTGCTCCGGCTTCTTCTTCTTCTTGTGGGTTTAACCAAGAAGCCAGCTTAGTGCTGCGTTACCGCCACCTACTGGAATAGAGTGGGGATCAGGAGTTAGAAAAAACCCTCACCCCTCCGTCGCTGTGACGGAAGTGGCTCATCGCTGACATGCGTTTCCACACCTCCTCCGCTCTCCTCTCTACCCTGTCTGTTATTTTTTTCTCTACTTCAGATCGCTGTGACCACAAGTTGCTAGCTAGCGCCGGCGTTAGCACTAACAATCGTCCGGAAGTATACTTTAATCCCTGATTAGTGGCTAAATATAGACCTGCAGTAGAAACGTATTTAGGAGTATTACTGTAAAGTATTACATTTCACTCACACAGCCCCGATTCAGGCATTTAAAAAATATTTTTAAAAAAATGTAATTTAAATATAAAAAGAATTATCTGATTTGTATTGGTATCAGCCGATACCCAAGTAGGTCTACAGTATGTCGGAATCGGACATAAAAAGTGGTATCGTGCCATCCCTAGTATCTACACTTCATTGCATTTTTAAAAATAAATTCAGATCAACTTTTCAGAAATTTACTAACTGACAAACTAAAATGCTTCAGCTGCACATTCATTACCTTAATGTCTGCACCAGGTGTGATCAGAGAGAACACAGCAGCCTCCTGCTCCGACTGCGTTGGCAGGAAGTGTGTGTGTCCCTGCTGTACAAAGACTGAAGTGGATTGGAGGGGTGGCAGCCTCTCAGTACCCGGGACCTCCTCAATGATCTCCACCTCACTACCAGAGTCCTCTTCGTCCTCCTCGTCTTGATCAGACTCCTCCTCTTCTTCTTCCTCATCATCATCTTCCTCCTCTTCAGACCCAGAGCTAGAAAGGTCTTCACTGTCATTGACACTCACAACAGCTACGAGAAAGAGAAAAAAACGTGTAAAACAGCACTAATATTAATACTACCACTGTTAATGTGCATGTGTGTACAGTTTTCCTCACAGTGGGAATCGGTTCCAGTTGGCTCTGAGGATGTTACAGAAGCAGCAGATTTTTGGGAGGTAAACATCGGAGGAGCTTCAGCAGCAGCTTGTGTTTCCTCTTCATCTTCACCTAAAGGCTCACTGGGAAAGAGAGAACAGTAGTCATTTTTAACTTCTGAAAAACAACAAGATAACAATGTTACAGAACATCCAACTCTGAAACAAACTCATGATTGTAGGATTAACAACCTGGAAAGCTTGTTTAATATGAACCTCGTGGCATAAGCAGATAATAACTGAGACAATTCCTGTTCCTTTAATTCTTGAAACCTGGGTAAACTATGGCTTTGGCCCTGGAACAAATACAACAATTTAGTTAATTTAATGAAACAATTTCTGTTCCTACAAATGTTTCTGGGCTCCTGGAAGTGTTCCTCTGGTACCTTTTTCTTAAGTGTTGTGAGCAATGACGTACTTTAACAGCTTAATTTAAATTTAAATTAAGAGAAAGATTTTGTTCTGAAAAGAGCAAAGAGTCCTTACCTGTTGAAAGAAGCCTGGTTCTGTGATGCATTGTGGATTGTTGAGCGAGTGAGTGGAGGACACAGATCGCTACCAAACAGATGCCTCTGAACAAATTCTGTCAGATCTGATGGGGGGGAGGGGGGAGGGGGGAGAGTTAATTCCCAGCCCTACCATCACCATGTATTGTGAATCCTTACAGTCTAATCTAAGACAGTAATATCTTCTAACTTTATGAGATACAGTGCACATTAAGGATAAAAAGGGTGGACCTTCTGATTGTTCCAGAGCTTCTGCTAGTTCACTTGTGGTTTCAGCTGCTCCAAGGCGTTTAGCATCCTCGCTCAACTCAGTGGCCTCTGACTGGACATATTCACCTTCGGCTTTCACTGGAAGATCCCGATATTCAGCCTCAGTGCCATAGTCTGCACTCTCAGCTTCCTGGTTACCTGCTGATAGAATACATATTTTGTCAAGCAATGTTTTCAGCATCTTTTATATCTGAAAATGTAATCAGAGCGCAGCACAAGATTTTGTATTTAACTGTGGTGCAACGCTGGTGTGAAGCAACCGTCAGGTGTGAGAAAACAAACTGCACAAATAAATTACCTTGACAATCAGCAGAGCTCTCATTTTGGTCAACAGTGGCAGCATCTAGTCTGCTGTTCGACTCAATATCCTGACCGTCCTCTTTTCTAGACTGAGCTTCTTCCTCGGTTTTAGCCTCCTGTTCAAGATCAACTTCCATGACCTCCTCTGATGTTCTGTCCACCATCACATCATCTTCCTTTTCTGAATCCTCTGATGTCAGGGGAAAGGTTTGCTCAGTTATGGGTGAGGTTGCTGCCTCAGTTGCTTCCTCTGGTTCTTCTTTTTCAGCCAAGTACTTAATATTTATTGTTACTACATCGTCATCATCTTTATCTGCATCTATACATCCATCCTTTCCTTCATGGTCTACTGAAAGAGGAGCATCAAAATACTCTAGAGTAGTGTCCGTCGACCGAACTGATGTCTGGCTGGTGTCAAGACTCAAACTGAGACGTGCTTGCATAGCATCTGATTGATTCTTTTCTGCAGTGACTTCTTGGGTAGAAAATGACTCGCTTTCAGAGGGTCTCAGCTGCGGAGAGGGATTACCACCTTCTGGAGGCAAGAACTTCATACGAGGTTGTTCCCCTTCCTCATCTCCATCTTCATCAGCAGGCTGTGATGACCAGGTCTTACGCGCAGCCTTGGACAGTGCAGAGCTTCTGGTCAGCCGGCTAATCTCACTGTCTGCTGCCATCTACAAAAGAAAAAAAAAGTTCAGAAGATGCATTTGATTTATTAGACCACTGAGTACAAATCAGCTGATACAGCATCTAACTGTTAGTATTAATAGATTGAACAGTCCATAACATGCTGTTTTAACATAATACACTGTAATTGTTTTTAAAAAGCCAAGCAGTTACTCTTACAAGATATTTAAAATCATTAATAAGCTGCAACTTCACAAAGAAAATAGTGATATAAACAGAGTAGGGGAGGGTTACACATATGCCATCATGCGCTTTCTTACCCCATTAGTCCATCGAATGCCCTTCTCCACTTCAGGGGATTCTGCCTCTTCAATGAAGGTGATTCGACTCTCTTTGCTGCGCATAGGAGGTGTGATGGAGCGACCTGGTGAGGCGGAAGGAGTGGCAATGGGTGTGGGCCTCAGGCTGCTGCGCAAGATGGACTGGGGAGTGAAGCCTGAGAAGACTGGGCCAGAAGCAGCCAAGGCCCGGGCTCTCTGAGAGGAAAAGCACATGATACAAATACTAAGGTTCTCCAAGGATACAACTGCAAACAAACTGTAGAAGCACATAAAATAAGAACGTTTTTTTGGACTACTTTAACACAAGTCATTCTACATTGGTCTACTGACCTTGACGACCTGAGGTGTCTGCAGCAAACTGAGTTCAGGTGCTTTATTCTTTGGCGAAACCCAGGCACTGGGAGGTCTGGGAGGGCTGAGAAGAGGCCGAGGTGTCTGACAGGAGGGATGTACCACCAAATCAATCAGCCTGGGCCACATTGAAGGAGAAACACAAAGATCAATTTAAGATGCCATTTATCACATTTCCCCTTTATGATCAGACAAATACATATCATATGATTCACTTTCACTGAAGATCTTATAGATCTACCTTGACTTTCGTTTGGAGATCAAGGTGATGGGAGTTCCAAGGAATGGTTCAGGAAGGGTCAGCGAGGATGACTTAGGGCTAGAGCTTGGAACCTCAGTTGCCCTGGGGCTGGAAAATGGAGAAAATTTATAATAAGAAAATAAAATAACTCCAAATATTAAAAAAAGTTAACTTCAAGATGTAATTGTGGTATTTTATGCTCACCTCTTGGCTGGAGAGGACTGTGCTCCTTTGCCTAACCACACCTCCTCAATCTTGGTCAGGACATTGTTGATAAACCCAGCCCTGGACATTACCTTCTCACTGGCAGTACGCTTGGTGATGGTTGACAGTGGCTGTGGCCGGGAAACTGGAGCACAGTAAGAAAGCATTATGTGTATTTACTGAATAAATAAAAGGAGATGTTAATGTTTCAATACACTCCTGTGAAAATAAGTTTTCACTGAGGTGAACTGCTAAAAATAAAATACCTTTAATTAAACACAAACATCTCATTACCTTCTCGGTGGATGGTGTTGGGATGTTGGTAGGGCTTAGCTCTCTCCATTGCCAGTTTCCTCTGAACTCTGGGCAAAACCTTGCCATACTGATCCAGTATGGAGTTCCTCGTGTGGGATCGTTCTTTAAGCTTTGGGTCTCTCTCATTCTTGGATGAAAGAAATGAGAGAACATTGTTAGAAATATCTTGTCTCCATATAACCCTAATGGTCACAGAGCTAGCATTTTTATTAGCTTTCTGTGTGTCTTACATACCACCAAGTTCATTTTGAGGCTGTGGTTGAGTTGCAGAGCAGGAATGTAGTTGGCTTGCTGAAGGTAGTGAACCATCAGCAGTTCTCTATTCTGCAGACCCCCTGTCCCCTGCAGAAACTTCTCCAAGCATTCCTGAAACACAAACCAAGAACGAGGGATTTAAGCATCCATCCATCCATTTTCTTCCACTTAACTCCATGGTTGCCAAGGGGACCAGACCCTATCCCAGCCTCTCCCAAAGGACGAGAGGCATGGTAGACCCTGGACAGGTCGCCAGTCTGTTGCAGGGCTTAACACAGAGAGGCAGCCAGCCATTCACACTCACATTCACACCTATGGGCAATTTAGAATCACCAATTAACCCAACTCCACCAACTGCAGGAAGGACCCAGAGAGATCCCATGCAGACATGGGGGAAACATGCAAACTCGAAACAAAAAGGCCAGATGGTGGATTTGAACCCAGGACCTTGTTGCTGTGAGGCAAAAGTTCTAAGGATTAATTTTCTAATGACATTTTAAAAAGCATAAAATATATTAATAAAAATAGAATAGAATGCCTTTGTCATTATACAGCTGTACAATGAGACTGGATGATGCGATTATGAAGCAATTACAATATGATACAAAATGCTGAAGAAAATAAACAGAAATCAACCCCCCACCCCCACCCCCCACTAAACAGTGCTTTCACCTATCATTACCTGTTCATTGAGGCCCAGGGGCAGCTTGAGCAGCTCTTTGATGAGGCCTAACTCCTGGCAGTTTTCATACAGGAAACCCAGCAGCTCCGTCATGTTCAGGCGACTCGAGTGCTGCCGTAGGAGGTACCATGCCTCTATGAGACACCTGGGGGGGTGTGGGGGCAAACTGGCTGGTTAATGAAGACCAGAGAAGCTGCCTGGACACTTGCAAAGACATTAAATTAAAAAAAAATACACAAATACATTAAAATTACCTGTTGTGAAGTAGAACAGACAGGCAAAGTTTGGCCTGGGAGGTGGTGGAAATCGCAGGCTTTGTGACATGGAAGTATCGTAGGGCCACTGACTGTTGGCCCTGGCACATCAGTGCTTGCAGGACGCGCTCATGCTGCCACTCAAAGTAAAACTGAGAAGCAGCTGGATGCAAAAGCAGCTCAAATGAACTCTGAACAGGAAAAAAAACAACATTAAACTTACTGAAGGATAAGCATCAGAAAAGAAATCTGTCATATCAACACGCCTGATTACAAATCCATGTCTCGGAGTTACGAAAGTCCATCTGTTCCATGACAAGTGTTTACCTGATGGTCATGATGGTCCAGCAGCCAGAGGCCTTGTACTAGTTTGACTAGCCCAATAGGGATTGCAAAAGCTGTGGGGAAAGACTCCACTGATGCTCCGTCCTTATTGGGGAAGGAGTACATGACATCCAGCAAGAGATAAATCACCTGGAATAACCGGTCAAGGCTCATACAAGAAGAAATTAACAGTTAAAATTAACTCTGGAAGAGTTTAAGCTGGTCTTTGTGTTAATATTTATATCACATTTACAGAAGACTGAATGCAAAAGACTGCAGTTACTAAATTAGAAACAAAGTAAATAGAAGTAAATAGACAGTATTAGCTGAAGGATACAATCGCATGTTTGGCAGCCTCATCAATGTTGTCCAGCAGATAAATGTCAAGCAAAGCCTGCAAATAAGACATATAAAATTGATAATGTTCTTTAGAAAATGACACAAGTACATCAACTTACTAGATGTTTAAAAACCTAAAACAGATTTAAATGCTTACATGCAGAGTAGGTGGTGGGTAGTGCCCTGTTCCACCTTCATCCCTTTTCCATAGGCTTGCCAAGTGTTCACCACACTGGCCAACTAAACCATCAATCATGAGGCAGTCTGCACACCACTTGCCCCTGAAAAAACAAAAGATCATCATAATCAAGGAAAAAGTGAGAGAACTGTTAAACCTGGGATGGGCAAATCTGATTTTAACGTGTTTTTAAAATATTTATAAGCGGGCTAAGATTTGAATCAATCCACTTCAACTTGAATTGCTTTTGCTACTCACTTGGCCAGCCTGGTCAGCTCCTCCCTACGTATGGTATAATAGTTACTGATGACTGAGTGTGTGTAGAAAGGCCTGGAAATCTGAAGAGCATCATCATCTGGTAGTGTAATGAGTGAGGAGGGAAAAAAAATTAATGAATACAGCAACAATGGAGATTTCTCCCACCCCACCCATTGCATATACAATTGCACTGGGTGGGGTGATTTTGTAATTTAAAATAAATTAATGAAGAAAACTGGACTATTGACTGCAAGTTTCAATGACCAACTGTTCCTTGTTCGTTTAAAGAACCAGACGTCATTTATTAATAACAAATTTTTCTTTGTAATATCACAATATGTTTCCAAATTGGTCAATTTTAAAGCTCTCTATTCTGATGAATTCTCAAATTATCCATGAGAGCATCACTTTACCTGATCCCTCAGGGAGTAAGCCAGTACGGCAGAACCAAAGGACCACCTGAGCATACTTGGAGATGAGACTGGACACCATGTTCTTGTTCATGAGACCCACCAGACCTAACACAAAAATAATAAATACAACCAGAATGTCAATGACACAGTGCCTCATGAGCCAGAAGAATTCACAGGTTAGTGTGAAGTAAAGAGAGGAAGTTTTGTTGTCGCTGGTTGGCTGTATTGCACAAACTAATGAGAATCAAAATCCACTGAGAAGTCACCAAACCTCAAATAATTACATCCAGGACAAATTAATCTTGTTTCAACATAATATGACCAATACTCTAAGAGTTTACATTGTCAACACGGGAACAGAAAAATCTTAACAATATGCAGTAACACATCCTTAAAGAAAAACTTGAAAATGGACTTTAAACATATAAAGTCTGCAGACATACAGAGATGGAAACTTAGCAGCAGCAAACCAAAAGCCCAACAGAAGTTTAAAAAAAAAATCTACATTTTATTTCAGCTTCTTCAGTGGTTCTGATTTTGGAAACTTTAGAAGTCTTTGACATCTGAAAATAGCAAGAACTTGGATTTGCCTGCATTTAAAACGAAGTTGTTATTTTTGTGTTTTGTATTTGAGTATTGGCATTTCTGTTAGATGGAACTGATCATAATCAATGGCAAACTGCAGACATTCAAGGCTTTGTACTACACTCAAGGAGATGAAGCGATAACTGTCATCTGCATAAAAATAGAACACATATAGGGAGAATTAACAGTGGTCCTAATATGGAGCCCTGGGGAACTACTTTTGTTACTGGGAGACAAGAAGACAACAACCCTGGAAAATGGAGACACTGCGTTCTAGATGAAAAGCAATGTGAAATCTAACAGAATTCACAGGCAAGCCAATGTTGTGAAGTCTATTTGCCGAGGTGGAATGGTCAACTGTCAAAAGCATTTGACAAATCAGGAAAAACGGCAACATGGTATATTTGGAGTCCACTGTACCATGAATGTTCTTCACCAATTGATCAATAGCTGGTGTTGTACTGTGGTGTTAAATTCTAAGATCTGACCCCAAAAACATAGTTCCCATGTGAGCCAGAAGTTATTAACAACTGAATGATCTACTCCTTTCAACAAGACAGATTTCTAAATTATTCTTGTGAAAATGTAAAGTTGCCCATAAAACAACAAATGAGGCAATAAAAAGGACGGCATTACAACTCAAAGTCTTTGAGACAGATGGATGTGAGGCTCTATTATATTGACCAATATAAACTGGTTGAACCAGTTTCAACAACACCATATGAAAATTTAAAACTACAATAAAACACATCTGTGTGGCCACGGCACCTTTTTGTGTGAGCTCCTGAGCCTCACTGAGCAGACAGTGGAAGATGGCACTGAGGTTACTCAGGAGTCTTTGAGTGTGCTGCAGCAGCTGCATGGTCTGAGGGTCTGTGAAGTTAGATGAGCTGTCAAACAGCGGTGCACCTACAGAGGAACATATAAATAGGTATACATCAGTTCAGAAAAAATGAAAAATACTGAAACCATAGAAAGGTGATCAGCCTCAATCTTAACTAGTCAGGTTATGCAAACATATGAGATCTAATCTATTCAAATATATGAAAGGGAGTGGAGAAGGTTTGTACACATTTAGTTGTAGGTTATCATTAGCACACACTTTTCATACAATATTCTGATAAGCTTTAATTCAATAAATGTTGGGTCTAAAATTAAGAAACATCAAGTTAAATATTATTTAAACTCCTGGTGTATTAAAGTAACTAATAAACTTTCTAATGGAGCATGTATTATTATTTTTTAAAATCATACAGATGCCATCCAGTTCTTCCTTGGTATGAACTACTTTATTCCAGGCCCAATCCAGGATGTAGCGCAGGTTCAATGCAGAGCCCGGTTGTTCTGTTGAAGGAAAACAAAATCTGGTGGTTTAGACTTCTCTAGAATGCAGGTGGCTACAGTTTACTACAGTGGAACATACACGCATGGAACATATAAATGTAAAAATGCAAAGAGGAAAAAGACAATGAAAATAATTATAATTGACATCTATACAGTGAGTTTGGGTGACAGGAGCAGTTTGAGGGGGAAAAAAACAAAACATTTTGTTGGTACCTTCTGCAGTCCACTGCTTAATACAACCAGTTATCAATCCCAAGGAACTAGTCTCCACTGCTGTTGACAAGATGGCATCGAGCTGCTCTTCCTGAAAAACAAAGTTCAATGAACAAATATAATAATATTAATTCAGATTTTAAATAATAATAAAGAGGAAGTACAAAAGTGTAGAAAATTTGGGCGGTTTTGGGCTCATGTGGAGAAGTGAATGTGAGACCTGCATGTACCTGAGACAAGCTGGATGCCTGGGTGTCACCCAGACGGGAAGAGAGTAGGCCAGACATAAGGCAGTGAGAGTAACTAGTGGAGATGATGTCACTGGAACAAGGAGCAGCTTTCTTCAAAAAACCAAGGGTCTGGATTTAACAACAACAATGAAATGATTATGGGTTTGAGAACCGGTGCTACATTTTGGTTACATTTTATGGCTAAACATTTAAAGTGTGTGTGTGTGAGAGAGAATCAATGATGAGATGAAACAACAAGAAACCTGCCTCTTTCTGATACCCAGAACATGTTAAATGCACAATTCCAGAGTTGAGCAAGCAAGTGGCATCTAGAATGGAAGAAAGGAAGAAAAAAAAAGAAGCACAAATCAAACATATTTGTCATGTTATAATTCAACATGAAACAGCAAATTCTTAGCAGTTTTGGGGCTTAAACCTACCGAAGTTATAAGTGGTGGGGTTAAAGTACTGTTCAGGTGGAGGGCAGGTGAAGGGAAGGCCCCTGCTCAGGCTGCGCTCATGTACCACCACATCCAGGAAAATGTGTGGAGACACCATCTGCACCACTGGATCCAGAGACCAAGCTGCGAGGTACGGACACGTCTGCAGAGACTCTCCCGTTCTGCCAAAAAAATAAAGCAAGTACAAATTCAAACATGCAGCTATTAGAACAAAAAGACAACAAAAAGCACAACAGCAGACATATGCAAGCCAATTACCTCCATCATTACAAGTTACTCAAAACTCTTTAATTATAAAGAAAACTGCATTTGAAAGTGAATATAAAACTCATATTCATTTTCTTAATTCCTTTAATGCATATTCAGTCTCAACTAAGGCTCACGTGTGTATGTGAAGAAATAAAGGGAAATTAATTTTGGCAAATTCTTTATAATTTATTAGATTTAGGAACTCGACAAACCTCATGAATACGTTTCTAAATCACTTTTCACCGTACCTTAAAGAGTCTGGCATTTGTGCGTGGTACCAGCGGTTGATGTCAAAAACTCCGATGTAGGTAGACAGGCTTCCCTGGCCATAGGCCTTGACTTGCCAGCTGAAGATAGACACACTGGTGTCTGGAGAAGCAACTGGAAAGGGCGATGGGGTGGGGGCAACAGAGGATGGAAGAAAGGTGGATTTAAAGTGATTGTGAAGAAACTAGTGGTTTAGCTACACTCTGTACGAAGGGATCAGTCCTTTCAAATACCTTCATTCATGCTGTCATCCCTGTCAGGGTGAGGTCTGAACTTCTCGATGGTCTGGCAACTCAGCAGGCGGGTGTTTGTGGCCTGTGCCCGAAGAGGGAACGCGGTGCCACTTAAATCCTGACTGTAGCGTTCCTCACAGTACTCCAGACCCTGTGTGAGTGTTAGATGAAAGAATAAGAGTTGGCAAAACACTTTGCATTTGCTGGGATTTGCCCACCAAAAGATTTACAATTAAAAATGAATATATCTTTTCTATATGCACTGCAGACCTCATAGAGGATCTTTCCAGAAGCTAGACATTTTCTTTCACCAAAGGCCAGCTGAAGCAGGCGCAGGCTGACCATGTCTCCCTCACTGTGTGGGAGTAAATAAAGACGCAGAGGAAAAAATAAGAACTTGAAATAAACACAAACTCACACTCAAGCAGTACTTGAAAACACAGTTAATGCAAATACATGTGTTTGAACTTAAACAGAGTTAAAGGCAAAACTTACAGATCCTGAGAAGACTGGATAGCCCAGAGGTAGCAGCAGTTCCTGGGGTCGTTTTCTGGCTCTTGGAAGGTGAAGGCATGTACAGGTACCCTGCCACCCTCTAACTGTGAGTGGTATCTACAATAAATAATGGAACAAACAATAACAGCTCATACATACGAATTTTAAAAATAACCAAAAAACAAAAACGCACATCTTCCTAAACACTTGTATGCAACTGGACAGCTGGTGACACCTCCTGAGCATTGACAGTTTGTTTGAAGTCAGAGGAAATACAAGCACTCACTCCTTCTTTAAAGTCTTCATGTTCCACAGCTGTAAATATCCATCAGAAAATCCTACTGCCAGCTGGTTGGTCCTGGAGATGTACTGCAGAGCGGTGGCTCCAACTCCACTAGGTCCATTCAGCTGAAGACAAAGATGTCGGCCCTCTCTGGTGCTGACCTCTCTTAGCCTGGGGATCTCGGCAGGAGATTTCGTCACTACCTGCAAGTCTGTAAATAATACAGAACAAACATTAAAGTAGAAGCGCTGTTAGAAAAAGTACAAGCACCAGAACATTTTTGGCTGATGCTTCTAACATACGGTATAATGAAAAAAAAAAATCATAAATAAACAAAGTACCGACATTCATACAAGCATGAAAACACATTACACATAACTCTTCCTCATTAACGCTTCTCACCTGAAGCATCCAGTTCACTTTGGCTGCAGGAAAGATCATCGAGACAGAGGTCCACAAGCAGAACATGACCGAGATCGGTGACTACGGCGGCAATTCCAAAGAACCAGCGCAAACTCTGGTGAAGGTGTTGTGTTGAAGTGCTCGCTCCGCCATAACTCACTAACGGCTCAATAGCTGTGATCTAGATAAGGGAGAGATTTTATAGAAGAAAAACATAACATTCAAGTTTAGACAGTGGTTGAATTTTTTTTTTATTGTTTTATTTTATTGTAGCTAGAATTGTTAACTAAAGTTCTATAAATTCAAGTCAAATTTTTTAAATTGTAAAAACTTGAGACAACCCACTCTGCCTGGTATGACAACAGCTTTCACCACTCTTGACAGTCCCAGGTCATAAAGACACAACACACTGCCTTCTGTTTCTTCCAAACCAACCAGCAATCCAGACCTGGGAAAATTAACCGGCAGAGGCGTTAACATTTGTCATTTTCATTACACACCTGCTTTTTAGCCAACTTTCACTGTTTGCACTCACACTCAAGTGAGTCAAGCAGATAATGAACCAATGAAACAATGTGCTAACCTTTTGAGCCAGCTGAAGTCTCTGGCAGCAAGGACATTGGGTGGGTGCTCCCCTGCACCACTGAAGCAGTACGCAGACAGCCGTTCTCCTGTCACAGCATGAACAACCTCTAAATGGGGTCCACAGGCCAGCCAGGCCAACCCAGTGCGACCTTCATATGCACACACGGGAATGAAAAGTAGGGTTAAAAGCTGCAGGTAGTTGGGCAGTTTAACCTGAAACCTAGCCCTTGTGATGACAAAAATAAAGAATTCAAACTAAAATAGGGAAAAAATAATAATTTTTTAAGGTCTGTTAGGTCTTGATAGGGAATTTTCTTCTTCCCTTTTCATGGCGTTTCATCCTATTTCCACAGTTCTAAGAAATTCAATGGTAAAACAATTGCATCATCAAAAGAGAGTGTCACAAAATAAGGATACAAAAAAAAGAAAAAATTAAAAACCATGTGGACGTGTGTACAAATGCATTATTTGATTATAAAAACAGCTTTAATGAGATATTGTCGGCCTTTAATTTATTGTGTTACAAGTTCTTGAAGTTCTGATAGTGCGGAGATAGCAGTGAAAGTGTGGTTCATGAATGTGACTATGAAAAGATGAGTTACTGCTTGTTCTTCCATTTATGACTCATCAACTATTGTTCTAAAGAACTTGCTTAAGTTCATAAGACCATTAAATAGTCTGCAGGAAAGTCTGTAAAAGCAGTCGCACAGGTTATTTACAACAAGTTCTAAACGTACTCAGTAACCAGTAACTTGGGTGAAATTTTTTCCAAATTATTCCCAGATGTCAGGCTCAGTCAAAAAACAAAACAAAAAATAAAATGAAAAAACAAAACTGATTTACAGATTTGGTGTGTATTATTAATTCTTTCCCCACTAGTTTATTAAGTAATTTAACTTTATTTTCCCACAAAGGTGATGGTATTGCACTTCAAAGTCTTTATTTGCTATTACCAGTAGAAAGAGGAGGGAAAAACAGTAAAACACTTAAGAAATATTCTTACCAACAGTGAATTTCCCATGAAGAACAGAGTCTAGTGTGATCTCATCCTCACCCAGAGCATCTACAGTCACTCCTGAGAAAGGCAGCAGGCTGCTGGTGACTTGCGCAGTCAGGTCATGCATTGTTCACTGCATGTACAAAAACAGGAAAAATAGATGTTAGAGGCTGCAATTTGTTTACACTTCAACCAATACTTAGTCAAAATAAGATAAAATTATTAGATTTTTTTACAGCTCACAAAAAGAGCAGAGGCAAAAGTAAAATTACAAAAACAGTTTTGTTAATTGGGACAGTGTTTGCTCAAAGATGATAAATGTTTTCTTCATCTAAAGGGTCAGAAATATAGTGTATTATTATCCTTATTACATTCAAATAAGGAAACAAACTCAGGCTCACTTGTGTAGGTGTAGAGATCTCCCAAAGGCCCATTCTGAGCCAGTAAAAATGCTGTATATGGTCAAAAATATCTTTATTTCCTCCCTCAATATTACCTTAACCAAGATGCTTGCTCACTAAATCAAAACACAAATATGTCAAATCAAACGTGAAGTCTGTAAAACACGCTTGCTGAACCCTTACTAATCCATAAAACCACGTTGGGATTTAGGTGCTCAGCCAGGTTTTTGAGCACAAAAGAGGTCTTTCTTTCAAAGCACAGCTGCCCCCAGTTGTCAGGAAGCATACTGTCAGCAAACATGATGACAGCTGGGGCTGAAAATGGGCTCACTTTCCAATCAACAACACATGACATAGGGCTGGAGATCTGTTTGCACATTTGAATTCTTCTAACAATGAAATTGGAGTCAAGCACTATTAAAATAACAGACTGTTGAAGTGGCCTTCTTAAAAGTTCCTTGTTCATAATAACTGACACTACTTTTTTTTATTCAATTAACAGGACCACGACAGTAACACTGTAAACCAGAGATGTCAAGATAATTTTGTTTTGTAGGTTACACACTGTACACTCCAATTTCCCCAAATGGGCCAGACCAGGTAAAAACTTTATTCATATAAGGCTTCATTTGTTTACTTCATGTTACTACCATGACTGACAAAAGTATGCTCATGTTTAGGCTGTCCGCTGGCCTTGTCACTGCACTGGTGGTCCAATAAGATAGCACTATCTGCGTTACTCTGATGTGTCACGTTTACTTTGCATAATTCGAGTCAATACCGCCCCCTGTGGCCACATAAGAAAACAGAACAAATTCAAGTGAACTCCCGCGCAACAACCCTCCAGTCCAGCAGCCACATGCCATGATATGAGCCGGGACACGTAGAGATGACAATTAAAAACACAAAACAATTTTCCTACCAAAAACGTCGCAATAGTCTGTCGGAACCAAATATTTTAGAAGAAAACAAAACGCCCGACTTAAAAATCACTTCTCGCTTCAACATACAAACATCCAGCGATCACGTGTGTCAACATTGAATAGGTCTATATGACACCTATATACATTATTCATTTTCACAACCTTCTACAAAGTAGATAACAAACCAATGATTAAAAATGAGACAAAATGCAGACGTTATATTAATCCATAAACCACAGTTACCCGGCTAAGGTTGCCTGGTTCTTTAGCGTCTACGTAGCAATGTGAACAAGCTTTTTAGTACGAAGCAGTGTACAGTGCTGATTATATTTAAGAATACATGAAAAAATGCAATTGTTATCTAGCACTGGACAAGTGGTAGCCTTCCCACATTCTTCACTTACATTAGCCGGTTACCCAGTTAGCTTGCAAGGTCACGCAGGATTACAGTTTACTCTGTTTCACTCTTAAAGTTGAAAGCTAACATTGACGTCAGTTGAATGCATACGCAAGTGTTTGGAAGTTTCTGTTATTTCCTGAAAATAATCAGATTTGCGTACAACAAATCAACTACAGCGCTGACTGAAACTAAACCCATCGAGTTTTAATCACTAGTTAAACGTTAAGGGTGGCTAGCTAAACTAGCCTGAGGTACACCGCTACTTTCGCTAAAGCAGCTAACTTCGTGCTAGCCGAACAGTGTGCGTCTAACTTGAGGCATGTTTTTGGGGGGGGGTTTCCCCAGCTAATAACTATAAGTGGTATTTATCCGTGGTGACAGCTTAGTACAAACTCCGTGTTGTCAGTGTGCAGTGTTGTCTTTACTTGAGTCTGAGAATGTAGGTGGACTGATGTAATTTTGGTTGGTTTAGCTTCACTTAAAACGTAACGTCAGGCAGTGCAGTTAGCTTAGAGCTTCTGGCAGCACCACGGAACAGTCAGTTTGTCCAACACAGGTGATGCCCGCTTTGTGGGGATTGCTCAGCATAAACTTATTTAGTGACCCGAGCTAGCCCCGTTACCTCTTTCCAAGCTGACCTGGAAAACGTGAGGCAGTGTGTCGCTACTAGCTTTTTGCTACCAACGTTTACACTACCTGTCCGAGGATGTTGACGGCTTTATCAGAGCCACGATTGGTTCGTTTTCCTTTACGATTCTCTCGATTCCTTTCTTCCCTTGTCATAATCCGTTGCTTTTTAAAGTACTTCTCCCACTGATAGACCTCTAGGAGATTCACCTGACTAACATGCACGAAGGAATCCTCAGACTTCAGGCTCCAACAACGCAGAGCGCCATTTCCACAGTCGAAAAGTGCTCTGACGCATTTCTTCCTCGCCGTGATTGGTTCCGGCAGAATAAACGCACATCGAGGAGACACTGCTGCCCCCTTTGTATGGGCGTTAATTCTGCTTCAACAATAAAAAGGTAACATGTTAGTCCGATTATGACTTTGCAAACCTCAAACTACATCTTTTTTAACTTGAACTTCATTTTCTTCTTTCGGCTGCTTCCTACATTTCTACATCTAAGTAATTTCTGTCTAACATTTACACTGTCAGCTCAGGGTTCAGTATATTTCCCAAGAATACTTTGGCATGCAGACTGGAGCAGCCATGGATGGATGGAACCACCAACTGTCCAGTTGGTCTGCTCTGCCTCCTGAGCTACAAGGGATACTAGAACCATTTAATTCAGTTTCAGAACCTTTCATAATACAACAATGAACTAATGACCTGTTACTCATATTAGATTCAGGTGATTTTGCAGCCCTGATTCTGTGAATCATGTAAGATGACTTTCTCTATGCCTGTTAGTCAGTTTTTCTCATCCTCCACCTGTTTCTTGTGGGGTCCCTCAGGGGTCCATCCCAATTTGTATCAGCTCACTCATTTACTGATTTACAGTTTACAGCAAAGATTGTCCACTAGAATCTCAGGATTTCCTACAGCTTGAAGACATTAAAGACGTTAAAGATAACTGAGGTTATCATCTTTGTTCCATCCAAATCTGTTGCTGGCAATTTAGGTAATCTCACCCTATATTTAAAACTTCATGCAAAAGACCAAGGTCTTACATTTGACTCAAAGCTTTGCTTTGACAAACAATTTTTTTCTGCTGTAAAAAAAAAGAGCCATTGCCAGTTTAAAATCAAACTTTTTGTCTTTTCACTATTTGTCTTCTCATGATCTGAAAAAACCCAGCCATACCTTCATTACTGGATTATTAACTCTGTACCTTGGTCTTCCCATCTTATTTACTGTTTGCAGCAGCTAGATTTGCTGACTGCAGCTTAAAAATATAAGCACATCATTGCAGTCCAGGCCTCTTTGCTTTGGTTTTGTCCATTTTAAGATTCAGTTTAAGATTTTATCATTTTTAAGGTTCTTAATTGTCAGGCACCAGCTTACATTGGCAGTCTTATTTGTTTACATTCACCTTCAAGTTCTCTTGCATGACCCAAAGTCACGCCACAAGCAAAAAGAGCATCTTCCATCTCTGCTTTTAAGTCAGGCTCAAAACTCGCCTTTACTCTATGGCCTTTCCAGCCCACTAACCTCTCATTCGCAGTTCTACCTGTAACTTGTTTGTCCCCTACTAGCCTTTTTTATCATTATGCAACTACTTATTGTTAAAACCCTCTTAATTCTGTATTGTACTGTATGTGTTCACTTTTTACATATTAATATAATTACATGCTTATGTGTATGTATATACTATATATTTGTATACTTTGTACAGCACTTTGGTCAGTGAAAGCAGTGTTTTAAATTTGCTTTATAGATAAATTTTACTTACTGATAACTACTTAAGTTGCAGAGAGAAACTATTGTTTGGTGATGACCATGTTTTAAGCAGTCAGTATGAGAAAAGATGTCCACTTGCGTGGGTGTTGGGATCAATGTGATTTCTGTAGGTATACCACTCATGTTCAAGTGCTTCTTCATCAGTTCAGTGGTCACAAGCCACCTGGCAACTCAGTGCATGATGTATTCATGAAAAATAAACTGTCACTTTTTCTGTCCTCAAGAGCAAACTCTATTCAGTATTGCTGCTGCAATGACAACTTCTGTTGGCACGTGCCCATACGGGAACTGTCAGTTCCTTGCATGGACAGTAAATTATGTTTTATTATACTACTTGTGGTCCCTGGTGAACATTAGGGACTCTGGTCATCTTCAAGTGATTCTTCATCAGTTCCTACTGAACCCTCAAGTATTTACCACCCTATTATGTAAATCAGGGGTTGCTGTCATCAGTAATCAGTTCAGCTTCTCACCATGAAGTTTAGAAGTTTATCACCACTCACTGTGCACTGGCAGCAGTTATTTTGCCCATTGTTGACCTTCTGCAGTCTCTGGTCACTGCGATTTGCTCCCTGTGTGGATGTGATCAATTGCATTTACAGCTACACGTAGTTTTATAAAAACTTTTATTTTATGTAAACCTCTCACAAAAGTACATGCAGACAGGCCATTAGTACTCGAGCTGCTTGAGATGCTATTTGGCTGTGTACATTTTCAGTTAAGGAATAAAGTTATGTTGTTAGAGGAACTTTTGTGATTACATTTCAAAGCCTTGATTTATTTTGTTTTCATATGCCTGATATCCAGGTTTTTACAAGTATACAAACAAAAAAGCTTTTTCAGTGCAATGTAATTTATCATTGATTGGAAGGCACACAGGTTATGGCTGCATTACCTACTGTATAATCAACACTTAAAATAATTTCACAAATCTTGACAGAAAATAACGGAAGTGTTTGGATGTGATTTTTTCCTCATTTGCTGCTCGATCTTCAAATCAAACTGCTGTCTTTCCCTGAAAAAGAAATCGTATTCAGTCTTGAATTTTTAATGAATCATTTAAAAATTTTACATTGAAGTCTTACCTGTTACTAATACGCCGTCCTTTGAGGTATTTTTCTTCGGCTGTTTTTACAGAAACTTTGTCCACCCCAGCAATGGCATAAATAATGGCCTGCACAGAAAAACAAGCTCACAACACCTGTAACCACATAAACTGAACTGCATATTAGGAAACATCTCAAACTCATGAAAAGCTCACTTCACCTCAGGAAGAAGAACATCCAGAACAAAAGGAACGCGATCCATGGATTTCACATTGGCTACAGCTGATGTATACAGGTCATTTAGGTAAAAGTAGACTTGGTCGAGTTGTTGATCATCTTCCAGATATATGTTCACCACCTGTCTACGATTGTCACTTAAGAAAGCACGAAGCCACCTGGACTGCTCTTGCCCGTGGATTACAGCCTGTGGGAACGAAGGAGGGATTTATTCAGTCATGCTTCTTAGACATTCTCGTCTTAGTGTGACACAAGACACAAAAGATCAGTAATCACTGATGAGTACTTCTTAATGTTCATTAAAAGGCCCAACCAAAGTGTTTGAGCTATAAGCAGTCATCAGTGTAACTGAAGAAAAAGAGCAGTGACAATACATGCACAGACCCGACGAGATCCAAACACCACTGAAAGTCAGATTATTCTGCCTACACGTCATAACAAGTAAGAACAAAGGTAAAATCCAATAAAAGCAAAGGAAAGTGAAAGTAGGTCACTGAAGATCTTTGTACAGTGGTACCTCGAGATACGAGTTTAATTCGTTCCAGAGCTGAGCTCGTAAGTACTGTAGAGCAGCTCGTAACACGAGGTACCACTGTACTCCACGTGCAATATATGAAGTTGGTATGAAATAATCTTTAATTTGACATATTACATACGTTCTCTACCCAAACAGGAGTAGGCAGAAGTTTAACATTCATCAACACCTCCTCCTTTTTCCACGAGAGAGAAAAAAACTCTTCATAAATACAGTACCAGTCAAAGGTTTGGACACACACCTTCTAATTCAGTTCATTATTTTAAAAAAGTGTGTGTATTGTAGATAAATACTAAAGTCATCCAAACTATGATTAAATACATATGGAATTTTTAGTAAACAAAAAAGTGCTGGAACCAGAATATGTTATTTCTTCTGCAGCGGCATGCCATCGCATCTGGTTTGCACTTGATGAGACGATCATTTGTTTTACCACAGAGCAATGACCCCAAACACACCTCCAGGATACGTAAATACTATTTGATCAAGAAAGAGGGTGACGGAGTGTTTCATCAGATGACCTGACCTCCTCAGCCACCTGATCTAAACCCAGCTGAGATGGTTTGGGATGCGTTGGACCACAGAGTGAAGGCAAGGCTGCCAACAAGTGCTCAGCACCTCTGGGAACTCCTTCAAGACTGTTGGAAAACCATTTCAGGTGATTACCTCGTGAAGCTGACAGAGAATGCAAAGAGTATGCAAAGCTGTAATCAAAGCATAAAGTGCCGACTTTGAAGAATCTGAAATCTAAAACATTCGGATTGTCTAAATTTACTGCGATTCCCCATTTATTCCTTCATAGTCTGGATGACTTCAATATTAATTTACAATATAGGGGGGAAAAATGAAAAGGTTTGTCCAAACTTTTGACTGGGACTGTACATTTAGCTCAGGTCAGCTTGAAAAGAACAATCAGTAGAAACAGACGTGTGATCGACTTCCACATCGTCTTTACAATTGTTCCACACATTAACTCCCGTGGCTGTAACACTGTGATATTTTACATTAGTTCTTACTACTGGTTTGCTGAACATAAGATTTCACTCAGGTCATGATGATTTTTTCTTATTTGGAAAATGTTCTAACATTTTGGGGCAAAAATTGGTTTGCTGCTGCTGCTGCACACAGCATTTGTATCTGAGGTTGACTAAGTCTTTAAACTTAAGAGTACTTAATCTAATAAAAAGTTGATGTGATGGTTCCTATAAAGTGGCTTTATTTATAATCCTTATTGCTGTAGAACATATATAGAATGCATGTGTGTTTTATGAGTAGTTCCCCACAATGATGAGGACTCACATCTACATGTCAGTGGGAACTAAAATAGATAAAATAGCAGCTCAATTCTTCCTGTAAACCTATAGAGCCTTCAGTTTAGTGTATGAATCCAATATGCAAACTCTACTTTATGCAAAGCAACACTGCAAACACTGCTTTATATTTTTAGTCAAGTGGCCACATAAAAAGACAAAAAAAAAGTGAAGCAACAGGAGGATTCATTTGGTTCATTTACATTGTGGTACTCTTTTATGCGATGCAACAATGGCACCAAGTTAGTGTGGATGTTCCACATGAAACCACATCCATTAGTGATATAACTACATTGGTTAGGCCATTGCTGTGCACATCAAACTGTTTCAACTGTGCCAGCAGCAAAGCAACAGAATCGATCATACCAGGAGATGTGCGTCCACCATGTGTTGCTTGACAATGAAATGTACGAGCTTCTCATTTGCACGGTTATGGGCAGCGCGCGTGCGGTCCGGGAGCAGCCTCTTTGAGCTCCTGACATCTTTCTGTTCACTAAAGCTGTCCTCTTTAACATCACACGGCTCCTCCATCGTCAAATCACTGATGATGGTTAGTCTCTCTGAAGCTGCCTTTGGATACTTCCGCCTTACTGGGTAGCCTAAATCAATCAATACCAGCAGTGAGGAGCAACATCACGATTAAGTGTACTTTTTAATTCTGTGCTCCACTCATAATTTATGATTCCATATTAATGATGAAACTTACTCATGTCATGATTAAAGTACTGTATGAAGGAGCCAGAAAATGAGTGGCATGCTACAAAGACAAAATTCAATTAGAAATGCAACTAAGTAAGTGATATAAGCAGAATCTTGCTCAAATTAAATAAAGGTCAGTGTTTCTGGTTGCTAAAGTATCTAAATGGGCAAAACTCACCGAGCCGGAAACTGTAGTCTGTTATGAGATCCAAGGACCATGATATTGCTGCATCGTACGTTTCTTTGGCTTTACGCTATTTAAAAAATAAATAAAAAAAAAAAAGTTTACCACTGTGCCAAGAGAACCTTATTTTGTAGAAATCAGATAAGTTCTTACCGCCAGTTCATCAGCTTCTTCACATTCAAAAGGTTTCAAGCATTTCAGAGCCACAGCAAACCTTTAAATGCACAAACGCACAGCTTTAAAAAAAAATCACAGTCATACAATTTAAGGTTTTGTTTAAATATCTTAAATTTAACATATAACACTACATAATATATTCACGCTCACCGGCCACGTCATTGGATACAGCTGTTGATGTGATTTAAATAACTTTAAATGTGGTATGGACATTGGTGCCAGATGGGCTGGCCTGAATTATTCAGAAACTGCTGGTCTACTGAGATTTTCCCACAACCATCTCTAGGTCTTACAGAGAATGGACCAAAAAAGAAATGAACTGTCCAGTGGGGAACAGGTCTCATGTTGATGCCAGAGGTCAGGAGAATCCCCAGACTGCTTTGATCTCAAATAACCTGCTGGTGAGTGTATTTGGCCTTTCTCTTACTAAAGATGCAGTAGCAGTAACAGCAAAGTGAAGAGAGAATACATCATACCCTTTCTTTTTCTCAACGATTGAGTCATCAATGAAAATGATACTGGCTTTTTTCTGCTTCCTGTTCACACTTTTTACCTACAGAAAGCCAAAACAAAAATAAATAAATGATAAAGAAAAATAAAAGTACAGATTTTGACAAGTCATTTAGAGATTTTTCATGAGCCGTGATGCCATTTCATTTCAATAACGGAAAGCTTTTTTTTGATTAATCAACTAGTCAATTTAATCTGTATTACATGAAGCTGACAGTTGGCAGTTAGCAGAAAAGCATTTAAGTCATGTAAAAAAAAAAATGTAAACACATTCCTATGGGAAACAAATTTTGCACTCACCAATGCAGGCCAGTATGGATAGTTTCTATATTTGTGCCACACAAATGCTCCTTCTGTAATGGACGGGGGTTCTGAAAGACAAAAACCCCCCAAAACAAATCAGCTCAAAGTGCACGGCATAGTGACAGACTCCAGTTATCCTTGTGGGGGGTTCACTGCAGTTTCTCTCACTTTTGTCTGTCTGCATCAGCTGCAAACTTGGAAGCTCTTCCTCCTCCTCATCATCATCATCACCACCACCACTACTTATCTGGTCTTCCTGAGAGGACAAAGTAGGCAGCTGTTCCTCCACGTGACTCAATTCTATCGATAGATCTGAAGACATCAAAGAGTCATCTATTGTTGAAGGAAGAGGGGACAGAATTAGAGCATGCTAGATTTATATAACACCACAGGCAGCTCCAAATGCCTCTAACTCTCTGAGCAAATATAAAGCATGCAAGACAGATTCTGCTAAAAAAGAAAAGAAAAAAGTAGCTACACAGAGCTGGACTGCTGTGAAGGTGTCCTCTTAACATACACATCTGATATTGAACACCACACTACCTTGACTTTCTGTGTCAGTCTTTTGCAGTTCAAATCTCGGCCTCGGTCGTGAGGAAGACTGATCTTTATTTAAATTCCCAGTCTCTCTTTTCCGCCCCCTGCCACGCTGCCACTTGACCGGAGGCTTCTTTGTTGCCCTTTGTTTAACTTGTCTTTTACGTTTCCTTTGAGATTTTGCCTCGGGGCACGGTGAATCTACTGCCGTCGTCTATAACAGAACAGAAAGAAGCTGAAGTCACTGAAGCTGTGTGAGATGGAAAAAAAATCTGTAGGCTCACAAAATTATGCATCACACCTTTATTTGTGTGATGAGCTCAGTGTACTTTAGTTCCCCTTGTTTTGCTTCTGGAGGGAAATTTGAAATGGTTGGAATGGAAGAGCTGCGGACTGGTGTGGACGTAAAGCAGTCTTCTGGTGTCAGTCTAATTTTCTGCCTTCCACTTTTTGGTGTGCTGGCCTCTACTGGACAGACAATGCCGATGTCGCTGGCGGGCACAGCATTCGATTCATCTGTGCCTGTAGATGAAACTGTGTCCGAGGGGTCTTTCTCTGGTGATTTCTTTTTAGACTCTCTTTTCCTTGCTTTCCGAGGTGCACCTGCAAGATCATGTGCAGTAATTTTTCTACTGTCATATGTAGTAGCTCATTATATAGCTCAGAGCGCTAATGAATGCATGTTTGATTACCTTTCATTGCTGTAATACTTGGTGTAGCCCTATTTGTGGAAGGCTTTCCCCGGAGTTCATTGGGTCACAGGATCTGACAGCGATCTGACATTAATCAGGGCTTGATTGGCTCGAAGGCCCGGTGTAGGCGCCAGGGTTGACGAACTGATCGATTTGGCAGCTGTATGACTGATTAAAAAGAAGAAGAAGAAGAAAGTAAATTAATGCAATGTCGCTGAACCAACCGACTTAGTAAGCCGTACTTTCTCCTTGGCGTTGGGCCAGTTCGGCTATCTTTCGCTGTATATTTTTGACATGCGTAGTAAATTCACAAACGTGGGGAAAACCTGTTGTCACGGAGACAACAATGTCATGGAACAGGGCACCTAAGTTCCCTTTTCACGGTAAACTTTAACATTCATGAACACAGGTAAAATTACAGCCCACGTCCGCAAAGTATCGAACAAAGTTTAATTAACGGCGTAGTAAAAGCCCACCGCCCGAGATAAGAGAGACCATCTCTAGTAAACAGACGCACGCCTTAAATCGTGTTTCTAACCAATCTCAAACAAAAATTCACGGGTTTTGCACAGTTCCGTATTATGGTTGTGTGTGCGCCACTTGTCTCGTTAAAGCTGTCATTATTAAGCTTTTTCTATAATGCCGTAAAGTTAGCGTAAGGTGCACCTACAACTAAAACAGGCAGTGTAGTAACTGAACCGAACTGCCACCAAACTACGACATAAAACCATAAAAGAGACCGACCACCCCTGTCCGAGCCAAACGGAGGAGTGACAGATAGAGCTACAACTAGCCAATCACCTCACAAACTCTAAACTCGGCCTTGCGTTTCCCTTGCTAGCTTTCAGCTCCAGTAAAGATATTGCACATCATTTTTGCTCGTAAACATTCGTTGCAAAGCTGCACCAAAAAAGGACTTTATCTCGAGACAAACCTTTTGACTTCAATAGTGAAAGCTGCACGTCGCACATACAATTCCTGTTAACAATGTTTGTTGTTACTCGCGCACTGTAAGCTACACGTTAAGATTTGACGCCACCAACTGGACGGGAGGGCGTGGACTACGTTCCAAAACAGTCGGGACGCGCGTGGTAAAACAGGAAAACGGTTGGAAAACAGGATGTGTGTATATGTTGTATGTAAAATATTTTATGTAGGCCTAGATGTGGGTATGAGACAAGAAATGTAAAAATGCCGCCCAAACACATTATGTTAAATTTAGAATTTTCAAACCTTCCCCCAGTTTTTCCTTCATTGATACCGAACAGATCTTTCCTGCCAATTTCCTACTAGGCTGCCAAACATAGTAAGTTAAAAAATAAAAAATAAAAGAAAGTAAAAACTGACTGCATTACATCACGTGACCCAGTTATTTATAAAGCCCGGATATTAACCATAACATAACCATAACGACCAAACCCACATAGTTTTACAGAAAACTTAGCTTGTTTTGCTGTTTTATCCTAATATTAAGTAGCTCTGAATCTCATGTCAGTTTTTTTTTTGTTTTGTTTTTTGGTGTTTTTAGCGCATCCATCCATTTTCTTCCGCTTATCTAATTCAGAGTCGCGGGGGCGCTGTCGTATACCATGGGTACGTCAAACTGTCGCAGAGATACAGACTACCATTCACAACTATGGCCAGTTGACAATTTGCTTGCATGTCTTTGGACTGGGGGAGGAAGCCTTTGTAGCCACGCAGACACGCGAAGAACATGCAAATTTGACTCCACCCCAGGACCTTCTTGCCGCGAGGGGAACCGCCGTAACCATCATGCCACGCATGATGCATATGTTTATGCAAATTTTTTCTGTTAAAAATGCAAGCCCAGGTCTCACTGGAACCTACTGCAGAACACTTACAATATCGCTTCTTTCTTTTCCAATCACATGTTCAACATACCATCACATTGGCTCACCTGTTGGTGTCTAGTTTCACCGGCAATGCTTTTACGGAAACAGCAGAGAGCACTGTGTGACCGCTCATCCTATGCTCTCAGACGTCCTGATAACGCTTCACCACCCAAAAATACCACTGCTCATGCTTGGATTTGAATCCTGTATTCTTACATCTTAGCTTTTACCTTACAATTTCAACTTCAAATTGGAATACAACATACACGTATTAATACCAGGTGTATGTAGTATGACAAGTTTTCTATCTCTTTTGTTTCTGTTTGATTGACAGAGGTCAAAGGCCATATTGGTTAAGTTTACACAGTTACTAAACATCTTTGTTATCTCTTTGTTATTTTATTATGTTCTTCATCCCCAAAGGCTTCTGCATACCTGTTACTAGTGCCTGCTTGATTAAGAGGAGGTTTCCATGGCTGTGACTGCAAATTCAGAAATCCTGAGTTCTCTCCAAGACACCAAACTCTATCTAGACACAAAATAAAAAGAATGAATAAGTGTTTGAAATACGTTCTTTTAGTGGATTTTTCACAAGTATATTATTTTTGTTTATTCAAACAGAATTGATGTTATAGTTTGGCTTTCAACCTTGTTTTAGAGGTTGTCTATAGCAGCAGAAAAATATTCTTGGCATAAAGTGTAGTTGACGATTTGTGTCAGTTTTCACTTAGAAAATTTATCTTGCACCAATACCAAGTTTTTATAGCCGAGATGAAAATGACCGGAAGCTTTATCATAATCTCAACATCATCTCAATATAACGCTCCGAAACTCCACCTATAAAGTCTTCTTTTTACTTTAAACAGGCCGAAAATCCACCTGCCACTCAACAGGCACCTCTGGACGTGCATTGGCCTGAGGCTGATGAGGGGTAAGTTGGCCCCGCCTTCATCCAGATGTGCGCTCTTGCTGCTGTGTCTTCAGTCCACTGCTGGCTTCAGCAGAGTGCGGAGCCGCAGGAAGTCAATAGGAGGGCGCAGATAGTAACACTCAAAGTACAAACAACGAGGAGATGACTTCTGTATCTGTGGTCTGAAACAGCGGGATCTCACACGAGCTAATGAGACGTTAGAGAACGAGACGTGCGTCGGAATTTAAGCTACCCCTGGGGGTGGGGTTGGGTGGGGTGGGGGGTGTTTTACCTGGCCAGCCTGAGACGCAGAGCTGATGGAGAGAGGCTGGGCTGAGTGCGGTGCCACTCCAGAGCGCTGTTGAACAGAGAGCTTCATTCAGAGCTTAGCAGACTGCTGAAGGGGAGCGGTCTGCTTTCTCGCCGACCTGTGTGAGTCCTGTCTGTTTTTAGGAGTATTTCGAAGGCTTCTTCGTACGTAACAAACGCTTTGGGGGTTGAAAAGAGAACGAAGCCACCTGTGATTTTTGTGTCTCTTGGACGCGGCAT
>VOQJ01029442.1:2630-14810 GCA_015052665.1 Apistogramma diplotaenia
CATCCTCGAGAGCTGTTCCTTAATTTCGTCCTGTCAGGTTAATGGGGGGGTTTTTTTTTCTTCTTCTTTTCTTTTTTTTTTTTTACTGTATCTCTCAAGAACAAGGAAAGGCCTGAATGTTGGTGCTCTTTTCTCTCTGAATCATGTGGCTTTAAGCTTCGGAACAATTTTGAAATAATTTCTCCTCGTAGTAATGCAGTAAATGCGGGTAACGGCTCTGAAAGGTATTGGAAAGGCTGAAAGAGATTGGCAGAGATTGGCTATCTTTTTCAAATCTTTAAACCTGCTTCGACTCCCTCATCTTTAGCGTCTTTCTTTGTTCTGATGGTAAATTCTCAAATTTTCTTTCTCCTAATTTCTCTTTTTTCTTGTCTTCTTTTACCGCTACCTTCCTTTCCATTTCTTCTCGGTGTGGCTGGGCTCTCTCTTGATGCAGACTGGCAATATGAGGGTAAGAGCATTCCTCCTTTTCCTTTTTCTCTGCTAACTGTGTGTTCAGTCACTTTGCTGGTTTATTAACCCCCCGCTAACCCTACAGAGATGGCTATAGTGGGTTATGTCTGTCACTTTTTCTTTACAGTCAGTTCTCTTTTCATTCCCATGATATCATCGGCCGGTTTACTGAATTTCTTCTCAAATATAAGAAAAATGAGGTCATAAGCAGCAGATTACGTCTGCCAAGCTTGCACTTGTTTAATCTCCATGCAGTTGCCCTTACATCGTTTCTCTAGTCGTGGCATTACAAGGCCGTTAAAGTAAAGATCCCTCCTCTAAATACATTTACAGTGCAGATGAACAATGAAGTTGAATATTCAAGAAATGAAACCTCAGAATGTATGTTCACGTGATTCTTTTTTTCTTTGTTTTTCTGTCCAGAATGTAAACTTTCCCGGTCGGGTCCTCCTGCTACGATCGTTGCCATAGATGAAGAAAGCCCCAACGGTAAAGTATTCATTTTCTTTTCATTACTTTATGTTGCACGAGGAAATTTAAATAACGGCCTATACTCAAGATGTGACAGGCGGGCACTTTAATATGATTGCCACCTTTTAGCGTATATTAGGCAAACACTGTTAGATCATCTTGACCTTTTAGAGATGCTGATTGGAATAGCATGTGGTCCGCACTCATTAAAATATTCTGTGCCAACTGGGTCATACTTGAAGCCTCATCTCAGTTTTGGAGTATTGAACATTAAGTTATTCAGTCAGAACTAATGAACGGTTTGATCTCCGATTGTGCTTTTCTATGTGTGCAGGGATCACATGGCTATTTCGGTCTGGTCACAGTAACTTCTTGGCATTTTTACTAGTTGCCTGGCAACTTGGAAGTGACAACAAGCTCTTGGTTGTGAGGTGAAATGTGATCATTACTGAGTTTTGAAGTTACTTGCTGGTGATTTGTGTTACCTTTGTTTCCCTGTTTCTGTTTAAGATGATTTTGTCAGTATAAATATTTTTTGCACCCAGTGATATTTTGCTTAAGTCCTAGGTAATTGTATTTTTAGATTTATTACTAATTATGTTTCCTATTTCTCTTCTCTTCTCTTTCTCAAATTGTTTAAGGCCATCATAGCTCATTAGTGGAACCTGGTTTGATGGCTGTGCCATTTAGACCAAAGGGATGTAAACAAACACACGATCTTAGAGTCTGCTTAGGTGGGCACTTTTGCACAGGCTGGCATGTACTGCAACATTATTTTGTATAATACGGAGATTATTTGTTGAGGGATCACACAATTCACATTTTCAACTGATTAAAGTATTCCTTGGTCAAGTAGATCAGTTGTGCATTGCAAATAAAGGTGAGGCATGGATAGACAAGTTAGTCCGCATGCTTAAATCAGTCTCTTATCTCCAGACTTTAGATTACTGCTCAGAGAAGATGATTTGTTGCAGTGTTTGCCATGTCTGCTTTTTCACAAAGTTTTGAATTGTGAGACCTGATTACAGTAATCCTAACTGACACAAACACAGATTAGCATAGCAGAACCAGACAGAGAGGAGAGCAATACTTTCTATTCACCTGTTGATGGCTTAATACATCCTGCCCGTCTTTATAGAAAAAGTTTATTATAAAGGCATGTTTTGTTTTGTTTTGTTTTGTTTTGTTTTTTACAACCAATTCCTATGTCTTAAAATTGACATAGGAATTGGTTGAGCTGGTTATTTTCTACTTTACTTGAGCACACAAAGCACTTTATACAACATGCCTCATTCACACCCAACAAAGACTGATGTTGTCATTGGTGGACATGTTGGAAGCTACCTGCCCTTTTATTTTCCGTGTGTTTTTTGTTATACAAATCAGCCCAGAAGTGTGAATTGCATCTTGGGCAATTTAAAGAAAACAAAATTTTAATTGAATAAAACATTTTGACCATAAATACTTTACATTATCAGTTAAACAACAATACTGTTATTTATGGAAAAAAAGGGATTTTAATCGAACATGTGGACAGTCTCAATAGAGTCCCATTTTTAGTGGCAATCATGCTTATGTACTGAATAAAATTGTTTCCTAATGCAAGTTCATTATGTTGAAAGGCTGATTGACCACAAGAAAAACAGTTTTCCAATTACATTAGCACAGGTGAAGACTGTTCCGCTGATTAAAGAAGCAATAAATTAGGCTGGAGAAAATTGAAAAACTTGAGAGTCAAAAAAAATAGTTTATGGTGCTAATCAGACAAAGAAAAAATAAAACAGGAGACCTCACACAACTGAGCAAGACTTTAGTCTGAGACAACTACGCCTCACTGGTCCTCCGCTGGCAGCTTCATTAAATGCACAAAATGCCAGTCTCAATGTCAACAGCAAACAGGGGACTTCAGGGTGCTGATCTTTGGTCTGGCAGAAAGAAAGTGGTTGATTGAGGGAAAAAAAAAGGAAAGCATTACAATTAAAGTTTCCAGTGAATAAAAAGCCTATGTTAAGTTTCCGTCCCGTCCTGGGGTCCTTAAACCTGTGAGCTTTGTGTCACAGGTGCATGTCACGGCACTGCTAAATACACACAAGTGTAAACTAAAACTGTGCAGTTTGCTGGGACCGGCTTTGACCTTTTACCTTCAGAACTGTCTTAATTTTTTTGTGGCACAAAATCATTAAGATGCTGGAAACATACCTCAGAGATTTTGCTCCATATTGACATGATAGCATCTCACAGTTACTGCAGATTTTTCAGCTGCTCATCCCAATTTCCTGTTCCACCACATCCCAAAAGTGCTCTATTGGATTGAGATATGGTGACTGTGGAAGCTACCGGAATACATATTTTTTTTCTGACTTTCTAATCTCCAATTTTGATAAGCTCATGCAAACTGTAACCTTAGTTTCCTGTTTATGCATACTTTGCTTGTAACAAGTAGTTATTTGAGTTACCGTTGCCTTTCTATCAGCTAGTCATCCTCTTACCTCTGACATCAACAAGGCATTATGCCCAGAACACTGCTGCTCATTTCTGGGCCACTCTCTGTAACGCTAGAGATGCCTGTGTGGGAAATAAAACCCATCAGATCAGCAAATGTGGCAAATTCTGAAATATTTTGACTAGCAGCCACCAACAGTTACAGTATGCCACATTCAAAGTTACTTAACACCCCCACCCCCATTCTTATGCTCAGTTTGAGCTGTGTTTCAGTAGGTTGACTTTACCATGTCACTGAGTTTCTGCCATGTGATTGGCTGATGAGATATTTATGTTAATGAGCAGCTGAATAAAGTGGCCAATGAGTGTAGATGTGGCTTTACAGTACTACACAGTAACTGGTGCCAACTTCACAGTTTGTAGTTATTTCTGTGGTTTCCATACATAGCTTCACATATCCCTTTGCTCTTTCTCAATTGTGTAAAGTTTCACATAAATCCTTTGCATTTCATTTTTGTATCTCAACACTTTTTTTACTCTACTCAACCTTGTCCTTTGAAAGGCAGTGCCAGGCTACCTGACATTTGTTGGGAATTTTAGGCATATGTACAGTCACCCTTGACAGTTCTAGTGTTGACAGTTGTGGGACAAGATTTTGAAGAGTTTGGGACAGTAACCAAATACCAATGGGAATGCCACCTTCCTTTAATTTTCACACATTGTCTCTGAGCTACCAAATAATTAGTTTGAATTAAAATACAATAGGTAATAGCTTGCCCACATTGTTTTAAGAATCGGTGTGATTCATTTGTCTATGTGGTAATTGTGCAAATACTAAATATCCAAGTGTGTGCATGCTTATGCCATAATCTTCCTAACAGGGCTGGTGAAGAATAATTTAGTCTTGGAATCGTTTGTATGCATTATGGCATGTTTTGCTCTACAGCTGTGAAATAGTGTTACAGATTTAATAGAGGTTGTAGCTTTAGGGTGATTATCTTGGTTCAGTGTTAGCGAATGGGAGAGAGAGTCAAAGAGAGACAAGGGAGAAAAGAGGGAGACTAACAAGTTGGAAAATGTTTGCTCAATTTTTTTTGCATTTAATAGTTTCTAATCAGTTTTGCTTACTGCTACTTTTAATATTAATGCACTGCTGTAAATATACTGGGGTTCGTTAATCTAGTTCACACCGATAATAGCGTAGCTGCAAGCTAAATAAAATGCTTATTATTCTGCACATTATAGGAGGAGAAGCAGCAAAATGTAATAGCTCAGCGTTTGACTAGGGGTCCAGCAAAGCTGCTTGAGATTTCTGTTAGGAATTGTTAGTTTTTGAGCAGTGACACATCAACATGTGAATAAAGCGGAGACGAAAGATTTGCATTAACTGTTTAGGGATTACAGCTGTTTAATAGTCACCCATATTCAGAGGCTCTAAAGTAACTGGACAAAGTAACATGATAATACAATAATACTGTAATTGTGGTCAATGACACCTTGAACCCATGGGCATCACCAAATGCTGACTTTCCTATCTTGATATGCTCTGGTATGCCTTTTACCACAGACACCTTCAGTTGCTGCTTATTTGTGGCTCTCTGCCTTCAGTAATAAAAAAGCATGCTCAGTTGGGTTGAAATCAAGTAACCATCTTGGCCTTTGAAGAATATCCCATCTCTTTGCCTGGTGAAACTCTTGGTTGTATGTTCTGGGTAATTATCATTGTGCTATCAAATGGCCCTGGCTGAATCTGAGCAGAGTGTATAGCTCTGTACACTTCAGAATTCACCCAGCAACTTCTATCAGCAGTCATATCATCTATACACTATACAATTTATTCATTTGTCAAATGAATAAACTGTTAAATTGCGTGACCTGTTATATGACCTGTTTCTTCAGACTTCAATCATCCAATCCGGTAAATGTCACCACACAAGAATAAATAGCAGAATAAGCTGTTTGGCACTGGCAGAGAAGATTTGGCATTTGTTTTCATGCACCCACATGCTCCACTCTGCTGCTCAACCCACAAATGTATTTTGTTTAATGTGGCACAGTCTAAGGTGAAATAAACAGGCTTTCCAATGGTATAATATTTATCACCAAGAGGTATTGTTACAAGACCAAACACAAAATGATTGTTGTAGCCGCTCTTTAAGTTTTTCCTACCTCTCACACACACACACACACATATTCTGTCTTGCTTCTACTGACTCCATTCCTCTTCTCTCCGGTGCACACCTCCACCTCTCCGTGCTGTCTTTTACCTGCCGCCTCCTCTCACTATAGATCAGTGTTGTCTGCAAACATCACAGTCCGCGGAGGCTCTTGCCTGACCTCATCTGTCAACCTGTCAATCACCACTGCAGGCAAAAAAGGGCTCAGAGTCGATCCCTGATATAATCTCACCCCCACCTTGAACCCATCTGTCACTCCTAATGCACATATCACCACCGTCTTGCTGCCCTCGTCCATGTCCTACATCACCCTCGCGTAGTTCTCTACATATCCTTTCAGGCTTGATCTCTGGCTAGCCAACAAATATGAATCCATGTTTCCTTCCTTAGTGTCCAGCCTCACATAGAGCTCACTACAAGCTTTTTTCCTTCGCCTATGCCACCTCTCTCTTTGCCATACATCTACAGTAGCCTACCAGTACCCCTGTCTACTTTCTTCATCTCCCTGACTATACCACCTTTGAGTATTTCCCTGTACTGTCTTGAGTTCGTAAAGTGTACTGTCTTCTTTTCTCTGTCCAAATGACACACCAAATACCTTCTTAGCAGTTTCCCTCAGCACTTTAGTTATACTTTCCCTGCCACCCAGCCAGTCTCAACTTCTCCCTGATCTAACATTCTTCCTCCTTCAACTTTCACCATGTAAACCTTGCCAATGCAATCACCCACTTCCTCTTCTGGATTTGCAAAGTCATCCTACAGACTACCACACAGTATTCCCCTGACACCACTCTGTAGTCTCCCCCCTGTTTCAATTCACCTTCTGCATCAGATATAGTTCACCTGTGTGCAGATTCTTACACGTCACCCTGTGTTCACCACAGCCGTTCCCATTGTAAATTTGCAAAATCCACCACTTCCCCATTTCTCTTTTTAACAACACACCTCCTCATCACCTACATGTTCACTGAAATCCACTCCAATCACCACTCTTTCCCCCTTGGAGACACCCTCTAGCACTTTATCCAACTTACTCCAGAATTCCTCTTTTTCTTCTGACAGACATCCAACTTGTGGGGCATACACACTGACAACATTCAACATCACCCCTCCGATTTCCAACTTCAGACTCACGATCCTGTCTGGCACACTTTTCACCTCCACAACACTTCCTTCATGATTATCCCTATTCACTTCCTCATCATGGTAGAACAGTTTCCATCTGCCTTCGATGCTCCCAGCCTTGCTTCTCTTCAACCTAGACTCTTGTACACATAAAACATCTAGCTTCTTTCTTTCCATCATTTCACCCTTAACCTGTCATGGTCGCCACATTTAAACGAGCCTATTTATTTATTTATTTTTATCATGAAACGCTCTTGACCCACACTGTATCATGTGCCATGCTTTTTTTGTGACCATAAAGCTTTAACTTACCTTCTCACACACCAAATAAAACAGACTGAGTCAATTCCTACTGTAGTTCTCATGTGTTGAAAGAATGCTTTTGTTTACAATAAGATTTGTGGCTCAGAGTATAAGATATTTATTTTCCTCTTTGCCCATCATCTCTGCACTTTTCTTCCTTTTATCCTTCTGAAGGGATTGGTACAGCCTCTTTCAAAATAGTTTAGGGTGGTGACACAGATGTCACGAGTAGTAAATGCTACATGACAGAATGGTGCAAAGGCAGTGATAGAGTTGTAAATTATAGTAAAAAGTAAAAGAGTAAAAACAACTTTGATGCTTTTAGAAATTCTAATCTAGTGTAATATATCTTCTGTCTCAGCCTAAATGGTAGATACAGCAAGTTTCAGGAGATGAAAAGTGCAAGAAAAACGTCCGCACACCTAAAGTAGCTCCTGGGGAAATTTTAATATTTATTTCATCAACCTCGTAACAAGCGAGTAACGTTTCGGGCGTAGGTGCCCTTCCTCAGACTCAACAATACAGCAAGTTTGGCTTCGCCGAGCCAATATTCACAACTGCCTTTGTCCTTCCTACCTGCTGCCATTTGTCTTAAATCTCACCCCACCTCACTCCCTGCCCCCCTTTACGAACTCAAGAAGGAGGTAAATGTGATGATTATTTTTCAGCCCATGGTTCCTACCTGGCTGACACACTAGCCGTGTAGCCACATTCAGTTAAGCTAATGTCCTGTAAAAAATGCTATTAATGCCCTGCCACTGTGCTCATTTTCTCTCTATTTACTCCTAATATTCTCTTTATTCTTTATTTATATCACCCTCTTGTTCAACCCAGTCTTTCTTCCCTTCTGCTGTCTTTCTTACTTGCCTTGTTCTCTAAATGCTCTTTGTATTTCTTTCTTTTCTCTTAGGCAGTTCCTTCTTTCTGCACATACCTCCACACCCTAACGGCTTCGTATGGTTCTGCCTGTATGCTTTAACACGTGGGTCAATTTAATCAGGTGCTGCTGAGCGCCATATTTAGTCACACATCCTATAAAGGGAGGTCACTGTGAAAAGAGCCCATTTACATTACATTCCGTGGTATCAAATTAGACACAGTTACACGAGGTATAGGCGATATGTGTGTCTTTTTTCTTTGCCTATCTTGGGGAGGGGGGAGGTTTAGGGGGGTGGGGTGTCTTAATTTTGCTAGACAGAAGCAGAAAAGCCAGCAGTGAGATAGCCAGAAGATGGTAAGGAATGAAAGTCCCCTAATGAATTCCATTTTCTATCCCATTTCTCATATAAAGAAACCAATTTCATTAAAGTTCCTCGTTTATATAAAATCAGCAAATCACAGCAAAGCATTTGACATGGTTTCCATGGTAGCACAGAAGGCCATGACCCAATTTTATGTCTGGCAGATCAGATATGAGATCGCTCGGTGTGTGTGCGTTCATGTTGTTGTGCGTCCAGATGGGTGTGTGCACACAGACGAGAAGTTTTCCAGCAAACAAACACAATTCTGCTTGCTTCTCAACTTTTCTCTCCTTCTCCACGTCTAAATCTCTGTCTTTATCTCTCATTTGAAATTTCAAAACTTTCTAGGACTCTCTCACACACACATAGAGAAGCACAGTGGCTTGTAGGTGCATATATGACAGTCAGGAAGACGAGTTATTTTTATTTTTAATAGTTTTTGACATTGCTGAAACATCACCACCCTGTCGCAGGGCTAGCACAGAGAGACAGACACCCACCGCACTGATATTCACACAATTTAGAATCAGCAGTTGACCCAACCTCACTAACTGCATGTCTTTGGATGCACAACGATGGGGAGAACATGCAAACACAGGAAGGCCCCCCCAGGCAAGGTGGATTTAAACCCAGGACCTTCTGCTGTGAGCCAGTAGTGCTAACCACTGTGTCACTGTTCTGCCCCCAAAAGATCTATAAAAAATGACAGTGCAGATGTCGTTGCTTACACACAAAAATGACTCCTAATTCTTTACACTTGTTACTAATAATCCGATGGGCAGTCAGGTCAGGTCCTGCTTTCATCCCCTCGGGTGCTTAGGGCAGCAACAAACTTTACGTTGCTGTTTCTGTTACTAAGATATTTTTTGAGGATCAAGGATCACTCATAGTCTGGCCTCTCTCTTTCCACCCGTCTGACCCGTGTGACCCTATAGCTCCCACCGGCATAGCTCCTCAGGTTCATTGAACAACACACCAAGGTTGTGATCCTCTTGGTGGGTGATGGACAACACTGTGTTGGGTTGTAATACAGCACGGCCCAGCACTTAACAGAAAAATGTTGTGACAACAGGGATTTTACTTCAGATAGAGGCATGTGCATCGGCGGAGGCTCATCGCTGCTTGTTATTCTTATTGGAAATCAAGTTTAACAAAATTTTTGTTTAACTAGTTTTGTGTCCCCATGCTTTGTTTAGAGATGCTTGGAAAGAATTGATTCCATGTTAGCAGCAGTGGACAGTTGTTTCCGGCCTGGAAACAATTTGCACACAAACTTATTGCGTCTGCACTTCTCAAAAGTTGCAGCCCGCTCTGCTGTTTTTCTTTTCCTTCTACAGAAAATGAAATCAGACATAAGTGCACATAAAAAAGGTGCAGTTGACTGAAGAACTGATTGACTGAAGAGCTTACACAAGTATCATTTGTAGGACTCTCTTACACATATATACAGTGGGGTTTTTTTTCTCACAATTGTGAAAAAGAGAGAGAAAAAGAGGAAAAAAAACCACCCCATCATTGTGCAGGAATTCTGGCCCACTGTTCTTTACAATGTTGCCTCAGTTCATTAAGGTTTGTGGGCATTAATGCACAGCCCTCTTAAGGTCCCATTACAGGATTTCAATTGGCTTGAAGTCTGGACTTTGATTGGCCCATTTCAGCACCTTGATTCTGTTCTTTTTTCATTTATTCTGTTGTAGATTTCCTGATGTGCTTGGGATCCCTGTCCTGTTGTCTGAGCCAGTTCTGACCAATTATTAGCCATCAGATGGTTTCACAATTATACTTTGGTATACAAAGGATCAATTAAAAAACTGCAAAATGCTCAGGTCCTTGGCTGTAAAACAAGTCAAAATCATCACCCTTCAAGCACTATGCCGTGTTGCTATGCCGTGTTTGGTTTTCTCAAAACGTAATGCTGTGCTCGATGGCCAAAGATCTCCACTTTGGTCCAATCCAAAGGAGATTGTACTAGAAGTCTTGTGGTTTGTTCAGATGCAGCTTTGCATGTCCTTTTTGGAGAGAAGAGCTTCCCACTGACAACCTTTCCATACAAGTCATGCTTGTTAAGTCTGTTTCTAATTGTGAACTTTAACATCTAACAGGACAACTGAGGCCTGTAAACTCTGAGACTTATCACTTGTTGTTTTTTCCAGTTCTCTGTGCATTCTATAGTCTGACCTAATGGCATTGTGATAACATACGCCTGAATACTCCAAACCAGCAAATTGTAAAAACTTTGTTTTATAGAGGTGATGACATTTACTCAAGTGCATTTGATTAGCAGCGTCTATCTGCAGCTTCCCTTCTTAGGCAGAGTAGAGAGACTGCATGTAACGGCCTGTTTATGCTCGCCGTTGTTGCCCTCGTGAACAGCGGCGCGTACCAAATGTACCGTGGCTTATCGTGCACCTCTCAGTTTTTGCAACCAGGCATATGCAGCCAGGTTGGAGACATAAGGTTGATCTTTACCACCATTTCAATAATATATCAGTGCAGGGGCTAAGCGAGCCGAGATTACAGAGAAGGCTGTGCTGCAACAGCTTGAAAAGCATGTATCATTCAGGAAAAAGGCAGCAGAGGATCCAGCTACGGTCAAGCATCAGAATAAGTTGTTGCATGTGATGGCATCACAGTTGGTGACAACCAGTTATCATTATTACCTTTGTTTGTAGTTATTACCTTTATTGTACCAGGATGTCCCAATGATAGCCAAGATAGCAGCCATATAAACTCAATTTCAACAATGTACAGTATAAAATACACATAATATAAAACATGCATTTCCTTCTTATGCATTTCAATTCTCCAACAGAGGCATGTTTAAATTAAGTCTTTCTGTAAATTAGTATATGTCCATGTGCACAGTATAAAAATTCTTTTTTTCACCCAAACTCTCGGTACAATAAAGCAACCATTTAGAAGAGTGTAGCTGGTAACTATGGGACAACGATGGATTGAGAGGTAAACTACAAGTTTACGTCAAGTAGCTTTACAGTATATAGAAAAATATACAAGGTCTGTTTTCTTCGGATGGTCATTGACGGCCAACCCACCAAATCATAAAGAATGCAGTGGTGTGTCAGAGACTTCACATTCATAATAAAACCAGTGTGAGCAAGCTTTGAGAGGAGGAACAAGATCTTCCCTTCCCGTCTTTCCAGATTTGCACGGCAGCGGTGAAACTGGACTTGCATCACATGTTTTAGTGTAGTGTGTAATGATTTTTTTTTCTTCCTCGTATGTGATCTGGAAAGAAAAAAAAAAAGCAATGAAGACAAAAAAAGAATTTAAAAAAGCAGTTGCTTGTCTTGGCAATGGAGTCAGTTTACAGTTCTGGCAAAAGGATGGAAAGCTTGAAGAAAAGCACTCTGAACCTCGGGTTGGGTCTTGGCTTTCACTGTTATGAAGGTGGTTCACAAACAAGTTATCTTTAACCTACTGAGTTCTTTAATAAACAGTAAAAAGAAATATAAATCCCTATACAACTTTATTCCTTGCATTTTTCCCTTGTTGGCTACAAGCAATTACAAAGCAACTTATTTTTTTCTATAACCCTTCTCGTGTGAACGTGCTGTTAGCTAAACTGGGAAATCCTGGGTTGACTTGTCACATTAATAACCACCTTTGTGTAACTGTTTAGGGTAAGTTGAATTTGTTTTGTAGAACAGGGTGCTGGTCTGTATGTGCCATCATGTGTTAAAAGGGCAGAAGGCAAATGAGATGTGTTATTAGTTATTGGTCCTAATTAACTAATCCATTTGTTGCACTTATGTGAGAACAAAAACATGAGCATAGAAAAATCTTTGCTACGTAGTAAAAGCCTCCAGTGTTTAATAACAAGCTGCTAGATGGGGCACAATAGTGTTTTTGATTAATAATACAGTGCATTGTGTCTGGTAATAGTTTTTTTTTTTTTTTTGGAGCTGTACAAATTAAGCCAAGCAGTTTCATTTAAAAAAAATTTTCAT
>VOQJ01029442.1:14830-26782 GCA_015052665.1 Apistogramma diplotaenia
AAGAGAAAAATAATTTTTTTTTTTATTATAAAGGGTATTTTTGTTTGGAAAAAGTTTTTTTTTTTTTTTGGAGCTGTACAAATTGAGTCAAGCAGATACATTTAAAAAAAAATTTCATGTGGTTGTTTTTTTTTCCTTACATACTTTTGTGCCTCCCTTCTGTTTAAATATGCTATATTGTCAGTAGTATTAACGTACCCATCCAGCTCAACAACTCAGCCACAAAGTGTTAGGCAACATAAAATCACAGAGTGGGGTCAGCGGATACTGAGGAGCATAGTATGCAGGGGTCCAAACTTCCTGTGGCCTTAAGTTTAGCTCAGGAACAGTGCTTAGAGAGCTTTGTGGAATGGTTTTCCATGGCTGACCAGCTGCATCCAAGCCTTACATCAACAAGCACAATGCAAAGTGTCAGATGAAGTGGTGTAAAGCATGCTGGGCTCCAGAGCAGAGGAGATCTGTTCTCTGGAGTGACAAATCACTCAAAGCTTCTCCATCTGATGGACGAGTCTGGGTTTGGCGGTTGTCAGGAGAACAGTACTTGTCTGAGTGCGTTGTGCCAAGTGTAAAGTTTGGTGGAGGGGGCATTATGGTGTGGGGTTGCACAGTTTGGGGATGGCCCCCTTCATGTTCCAACATAACTGTGCACCACTGCACAAAACAAGATCCATAAAGTCATGGATGAGAGAGTTTGGTGTGGAAGAAGTTGACTGACCTGCACAGAGTCCCGACCTCAACCCAACACAACACTTTGGGATGAATTATTGCAGAGGCTGCGAGCCAGGCCCTCTCATCCAACATCAATGTCTGACTTTGCAAATGTGCTTCTGAAAGAATGGTCAAAGTTTCCCATAAACACACTCCTAAACCATGTGGGAAAACTGTGCTGGAAGAGTAGAAGTTCTTATAGCTGCAAAGGGTGGGCTGACATCATATTACCATATAGATTAAGAATGGGATGCATGTGAAGGCAGACAAGCAAATACTTGTGACAGTACAGTGTGTTTCCCATAAACTAAAACAGGCTCTTGATGCCTATTTACTGTATTTTTGCACATACCGGCATGAGAATATCAAGTATAACAAGGAATATATAAGAGTAACCCTAAAGTTATGTCTGGAATCCATCAGAATATATCTGCTAATACAAACATTTTTATTTGAGCGTCATTGACAGTGTCGCCCACAAATAAAGACAACACGTATTCATGACACATATCCACATGCATTTTATCATTTCTGATGTTTTATTAATTATTTTTAAGCCAACAAAAGCAATCAAATCATTAGAACATTTGATGTTTTCTGTCTAAATGTTTTGTTTTGTTGTCCTCAGTATTCCAGGTATAGTTATAGCAAAAGCAAGTAGAGTAGCCCTGCTATCTGGTCCCAAATGCTTTTTTTCACCCTCATGTCTCTGTCTTCCTCGCTCCCTCTCTGTTATGCACTTCCCCATGTAATTGCCCTTGACTGTGGCTACATCCTGCATATTATTTCCAGGTATATATTTAATTTAGAACATGAAGAAAAACTGAGGGTTCTGTTTGAAATGTCCCTACTTCCTTTTCATTTATTAATCATTTTTTGGACCAATTTCTCTGTCTGTTTCAGTTTAACTCCAGATATAATTGAATTCTACTTTTTACATCCAGAATCTCTGTCTGTCTCTCGAGCTGACGGGTCATTAAGCCTGCTTTTATTTCATTTCAGGGACATTGTTGGTGGAGAACATGCACATCAATGGCGTGGCTGAAGGTCCGGATCGAACCATCTCTCTGTCTTTGAGGGACAACCGCGATTACTGGGTTATTCTCGACCCTTCCAAACAAGCCCTTTACCTAAACAGCACGGGACGGGTTTTGGATAGAGATGTAAGGCGACTGGGCCGGTTTATTTCTTTAGTCCTGTTCGGTCACTGTGATATGGATAGAAAGTAAACTCTGTGGTGTGTCTTGCAATTCCACATTGTGGTGCTGCTTCACCAAATGTTGCTTTTTCTACCATTTTTCCTTACAATTTACCCCAAGAGACCAGAACAATAGACGTATATTTATATTTATATAATTAAGGAAGTTTTTATCTCTTTCTCCTCTGAGTAAACATCCATCATCCTGTTGTTTTGCTTTGTAAAGTAATCCAGCACTTGATTTTGACTGTGATTTGGCCCTCATATGATAAATATACTTGATTCACAATTGTACCTTTTAATAATCTAAGAATCTCTTTCCATTCTCTTTTCCAGCCACCCTCTTATATTCATTCCATTGTGGTTCAGGTTCAGTGTACCAATGAGCTGATAGGCACTGTGATTTTACACGAGGTCCGCATCGTTGTCCGAGACCGCAACGACAACGCGCCACATTTCCAGCAGCCCAGATACTATGTTGCCGTGAGCGAGGTAAAACCCAGTCACGCACCAAAACACGCACAATCTGTCTGCCAAGTAAAAGCGAAGGGAGGGGGGATGAAGATACAATGAAAATTCTTTTCTCTCTTCTGCCTAAATCAATTGCCATTTATTAAATTAGCCTGCATACGTGCAGCCTATCACGATGGTATGTATTGAAACGAGAGTGTAGAGGGGAGGAACATGAAAACAGCAGATCAATTCTACTGTACACTAAGCTTTTCTAGTGCTCTTCTGTCAGTCATGCCCTTTTCTACACGCTGCAGAAAGCGCAGCAGTGTACAGATGCACGCTGCCTGGCTTTACGTGTGCGTTTTTGCTGTCATACTAAAGTTGAATGGCAACACCGTGAGCAGGAGGAGGAAGAAAAAAAAATGTGAGCGATCTATATATGTTATTCTGGGGTTTCCAAAATAATCTTTATGATGCCAATCCCTCAGTTAGTTTGTTCTCCAGAGTCTGGAGAAGGAAAAATATAACTAGAGAAGGTTCAAACTTAAGCTGGACAAGGATACATGTAGCCTGCTGCCAGCACAGACCTAGCGGTCCCGGCAGAATATCTCATTATACAGTCTTCCACAGCCTGTCCAACTCAATCTGTCTTCTCAGCCTCTCCCTTTCTTTCTTTTGGCCTCTCCTCTGTTTTTGCAGAACACCTCTCCCTCCCTTCATCACTCTCTCTCTCTCTCACACACACACACACACACTTACATGCCCCCTCACCACTCCCACCTCTTCATTATGTCACCTTTTCTCAACCATTCCCACCTTTTCACTGCCACACTCTATATATTCCTGGTTGTCGGTCCTTCTTGTTCACCCCGTCGCCTCTTACGCTTTTTTTTTCCCATTTTCTCATTACTCCTACTGAAATAGCTTCTTCCATTCACTAACAAGATCCACTATACAGTACAATTAAGAAGATGCAATGTAAGAAAAAAAATATGATCCCTGTGCCAGGCCAAGGTAAATTCATTCCGTTTGGTGGTAGTGGTTGAAATATTAAAACAGCTGGGTAATAATTTAAAAGTAGTAGCGCATTTATGTGGATCTGATGGCAAGTCTGCTCATCGGGCAGGCAACTATTGTCTAATTCACTTCTCTTGCCTGCCGAACTCCAAAGTTCAGATGAAAGTGGTGATCATCCACTTTCGCCTGAACTGTTGTAATCTATTCTTTTTAGCTCTCCATGTCTAAGAAATATTGGCTACAAGAAAATGAGGCGAGCTGATGACACAGACAGAGGATATATGGTTATTTATAAGGATGTCTAGGACACAGTTTACGAGTTCACTGTGTATTTCTTCTGAGTACAAGGTGATCACTGTGGCTGATTTCATGAGCTGGCACTGGTGCTTGAGTCTGGAGTTGCTTCATTACAGCTGTATCCAGAAGTGGCAAACTGACAGCTTGAGACATTCTGAAGACCATTGTGGGATCAGTGGGAGGCAGAGATAACCCTGTTGAGGGAAATGATGTAACAAATCATTGGTGGAGCAGCTAAATTAAACTTAATCGTGAATGTTTCCCGTGCTGTGCGGAGATTAAACTTCTGCTTTGACAAGTAATCACGGATGCTTTGGCGCATAGCTGGAAAAATATAGCACAGCAATATATAAATTATGTTCGGCAAAGTTCTTTTTGTTCCATGCAATGTGGCGAGTGTACAGCTTGCACCCGAAAAATTTCCCTTGGAAAACAAATGAAATCAATCATTCTTTCTGAATGTCCTGTCTGTTTTCTGTATGACGGTGAGCTATTTTTTTCACAAATGTGCAGCTAAATTTAAAGAAAAAAAATTACTGGCTCACAATTAACAAGTTATTGCGAATTTCTATAACAACAAATTATTGTATAGCAAATATCTTGAGCCATCCCTCATTATTTAAATATTTGGTAACAGGTATTTTACATGGATGTATCCTGTGAGTATATTAAAGCTCTGCGTAATATCTGGAACTTACGGCCTTAGTCCTGGAAATTATGCCCTTCCTCCTACAGTAAAGCAACTTAATGAAACATGTGCAAACAATACATAAGTACACCATTCACAGTATAGTGTAAGGAAAAATGAGTTTGTACCGTTCTAATGACCTTGAACATCAATATTTGGTATGACCATTTTTACTTCAGCACAGCCTGAACTCTCCGAGGCAGCTTTCTTGTCATTTCTTTAAGCAGTCATTGGGAATAGTTCTCCAGGCTTCCTGAAGGATATACAAAACTTTTCTTTTGCTGCCTTTTGTTTCATTCTTTGCCAAGATGATCCATCCCGCACTGCTTTAATAATATTGAGGTCCTGGCTCTTGGGAGGCCAATCTATGACTGGTAGTGTTCCGTTGTGGGTAATTTTCTGTCCAGGTATGCTTTTACTGCATTGGCAGCATGTTGCTGCCAGTGAGACCCTTTTCAGATGGTGTTGCATGGTGGCATACTTTTCATCATTCATCAGTTTTGACAAGATCCCCAATACCATGTCAGAGCCTCCACCGTGTTTAAGAATAGAATAGAATAGCCTGTATTGTCATTATACAGCTGTACAATGAAATTGGAGGACCACTCCCATTCGGTGCATAGGCTAAAATACAGAGTAAAACAGAGGACTGTAGAAACTCATTGTTCTACCTTTCTTCTGACCTCCTCTGTACATAATGATTTGAACTGAAATTTTTAATTTGGATTAATTGCTCTATTAGACCTGTTGCAACTGATTTTCACTCCAGTTCTTGTGAATTTGGTATAACGCAGCCTTTTCTCCATGTTTCCCTTCCTTAAAAATGTCTTCTTGACAGCCATCCTTCCACTGAGACCAATTCTGATGAAGCTTCAGTGAACAGTAGATGGATCTGCTGAAGGGACAGATAAATCTCTCAGGTCTTTCCTGGACTTTTTCCTGTTTCTTAAGGATATGACTTTCAGATGCTGTTCATCTGAAAAGATAGCTTTATAGGCCTGCTACTTCTTCTTTTGTTCTCCACTTGTCCCGTTTGCTCAGTTTTTTAAAGATACACTGCACACCATGCCAAGATATGCCAATATTTTAGCAATTTTTAAATCCTGTTTTTGGTGCAAAAATATTATTTTATGGCAGTCAAACTGTTTTAAATTTGGCACTTTTTTTTTATTTGGCACTTTTTAACTTGTAATAACTGTAGTCTGTTTGAAGCATTGAAGGCCAGGCTCAGTGAATTGGAAATTCGGTTCTGCACCCCCGACTCCCACTATATGTCAGAATGCTTGAAGCACAGGTCGAGGAGGAGGATTAGCAGCAATCTTCCATTCCAGCTTAGTAATTAATCAAAGACCCAGACAAAGTTTTAATTCATTTGAAATTCTGACTCTTAGCCTTGTCCACCCTAACTGGAAAATTCAAAAACCTGTTTAATTTGTTGCTATCTGTCATCCACCTGGTCCTTCAGAGTTTCTGTCTGATTTATCAGACTTTTAATCTGATTTAGTGCTCAGTTCAGATAAAATAATTGCAGTATAGTAGGTGAATTTAACATCTATGTAGATGCTGAAAATGACAGCATGAACACTGCATTTAATCTATTATTAGATTATGTTGGCTTCTTTCAAACTGTAAATAAGCCCACCCACCACTTTGATCATACTCTGGATCTTGTACTAACATAATGCATAGAAACTGAAGACTTACTGTAACAATATTCCGTGAGAGCCCCCTACTGTCTGATCATTTCTTAATAACATTTACATTTACTTTAATGGATTATGCAGCAGTGAAAAATACGTAGAAGCCTTTCTTAAAGTGCTATAACTAAGTTTAAGGATATAATTCCTTCATAATTATGCTCTTCAATGACATGTGCCAACACAGTGCAAAGCAGCTAAACTCTGCTCCGAGAGAGGCAGATGCATCAATAATTTTGCATCCACACTGTGTAGGACTTCGGATGCTGTGGTTCCTCTGAAAAAGAAAAGCCTCAAATCAGAAGTGTTTTATTCTGTGGTACTGTAGCCAATGGAGTGATGCGTTGTAGCAAATACTCACAGTAGTGAGATGGGGGAAAACAGTGGAAAAGATTATAGGCAGAAAGAACACATACTAAACTGCACTGCCTGTGCTGTCACCAAAAACTGTGTAGAATTCCTTCTCATGACAAATTTGAGAGGAAAAGTATATAACAATAGATTATTTTCTGTATGGTGCCAAACTCCCCAACAGTCAAAATGCATGTAATTATGTTGAATGTGTCCTTTCTTCAACATTGTCACATACACAGAGTGGATGTTTGTTATTATGCTGTTACAGTAGAAAGGGAATACATACACTTCAGATTTTGACTATGAATTAAAGACAGTTAAAGATACAAATGGTGAACCGGTCTGCAGTGTATCAAAATTACCTAAAACTGTCCCTCAGAGAAAAAGAACTTTACCTTGGTTTAATACTGTAGTGTTTTAAAGCAATCGATGAGGGAAAGGGATATAGTCCTAAAAGAAATCTTGGCTGACTCATTAATGCATGAATGTCTTAGAAACAAAATTCCAGGGCAACTTAGGAAGGCAAAAGCAAATTTCTTCCTTGAGATCATAAGACGGGCGAAAGAAAATACTGAACTGTTGTGAAAAAGTATTGATCTACTCTTATGAAAAGAGCACCTGAAAAGTATCTCCATACAGATTAAAGCAACTGGGACCACAGATAATGATAGTTACTAGTTACTGCTAATGGTTCTGAGCTCAGCGCTAGCCCTGCAGAAATGCAATCCCTCCGTGGTTTTATCTAATAAAAATACTTTCAATCACATAGATGATGAGAAAGTAAATAAAATAATCTCAACACTATAAAACTCAGGAGCAAAGGACACCTGGGGACTTGATACTTTTTTCCCTAAAAAAAATTCTAAAGACAGTTTAACTACCTCTATTACTCACATGATAAATGTATCACTAGAGGAAAGCACATTCCCCGGCACATTAAAAACCACTATTGTAACTCCTATTCATAATAAATCAGGTGACAGACAGGAAGTTGGTAACTACAGGCCCGTCAGTATACTATTTGCAATTTCAAAAATGGTTATTAGGTATTAGCGGAACACTTGATGGCCCACCTACATGAAGAAAATCTTCTGCATCCCATGTAGTTTGACTTTAGAGCTAAATATTCAACAGAGCACACTGTTTCTTCACTAGTGAGTCTTGATAGCTTCTCTTATAAAGCAATTAAAAACTTGCACAGAGTTGTAAAAAAGGATTTTGAGCACTCAGTCTTGTGAGCTTCAGTTTCTGATATTTACTGTGTCATAACTGTTTCTTGCTTTTATATAATTCTGACTGCATGTGTTAACATTTTGACATTTGTGTAGCTAAATCTGATACAAAGCATCCCTACTCTATGTGCACATCGCCCCTGAAAGAAATAAATACTGTACGAGCAAACAAGACAAACACAGTGTTGTTTGTTGTGCTGAGAGTCTTTAGAGAAAGATACAGAAATTCTCTTTTTCTGTTGTGTTTTCAGCTGACTCCAGTTGGAACTACCATCTTTTCTGGTTTCTCGGGAAACAATGGGGCAAACGACATTGATGATGGTCCCAATGGGCAGATAGAGTACACCATCCAGTACAATCCAAGAGACCCGGTAGGTCATACATTTGCCCACTGATCTCTGTCAACATGGTGCAGCATGGTTGTAAATCCACTAGAGACCAAGTGGCAACGCTGCATAAGCAGTTGCAGTGCTTCTACCTCCTCATCCTTCCTCTTTCTTCTTTTTGACACTGACACTAAGAATGGTGACTCACAACATTCAATTATCCTCACCAAGTGCATTTGTGGTCACATATTGTGCTCAAAGATGAGTGATTATTGCTAAAGTTTTCATAATTAACTTTCTTTTATGAAGTCAGATATAGCACAGTTTCTTATCTGGTATTTTAAGTCTTCATGAGAAACTTTTAGTATGATAAAGAATGTAATATCCCTCAATTGTCTTTAATTAACTGTGCAAATTTTGAAGAAAACTTCATATCTGAATATCGACTGTTTTGAATAAACTCTCTTTTTTCCTTTTTTTGTTTGTTTTTGTAAATTGTCATCAATTTCTTCTAGTTGACTTTTTCTTTGAGTTTGCCCCATTTCATAAACATGAATAAGTATTTCGTTTTAGTTTAGGGGGGAAGAAAGAGTGGCTGGTCGACCCTGGCTGCGATTCACTCTTGATGTGTGTAATGCATCTGTTTGTCTTTCAGACAGCTAACAGAACCTTCGACATTCCCCTGACACTGTTTGGCTCTGTAGTTCTCAGAGAGAGGCTCAACTATGAGGAAATAACAAGATACCTAGTCATCATACAGGCAAATGTAAGTGTTTTTTTGTTTCTAACATGTTTATTTGCGTTTTACCTGCTCACACTTTGCAGTTGTCTGAGGTTGATTCGTTTCTTTTGTTTGTTTGTTTTATATATTAAAAATGAAACTTTTGAAAGGGAAGCCTTTCATGTCAGACCTGTTATAAAGAATGGGTGAAATGGGGTAAGCTGCATCCTTCACAAGTAGGAGCACAGTCTGCTGCCTGGAGTGTTGTTTTTATGCAAATTTGTATTATCATGGTAACATTAATGTTATGCAGCTTCTCTCACTATTTCTGTATTGTTGTGTGAGCCTTAAGGGATCTCTTAGAGCATCCTTAATTATCACTAATGCCTCTGTTAACCTAATTGTTTTTCTTTTATTTCTGAGCTGTGTGTATGTTTTATTTATAAAGGTACCTTATAGTTATTTTCACTCAATAAGCAAAGCGCCGTCATGGGAAAATGTGGCTACAGTTTTGAAGGCTCTAAGCCGAAGCTTGATAGAAAATTGTTTGTGTTGCCGATTGTGCCAAAAAATTTTATTTTTTCATTTTTTGTCAAGAAAACCATGCTTTCAAAGGCAGTTCTCAAAAAACAAGTATTCTGCAAAATATTTGTGTCTCAAGGCCCATTTACCCTGAAAGCACTATTGAGAGTCAACAACACACTGTAAGATTAATGCATTTCTGGCTGCTTGAAAGGGTGACATATTCACAGTTTGTCTAAGTACAGTATTAAGAGTGTTTTGAGTAGCTATAGACTTGTAGCAACAATTTAAATTCGCTAACCACATGCAACCAGTGGAAAACCACTTCTGACCTGCTAAGCTGCACTTTTCTTAGAGAAAGAGTATGCGCGATAAAGAATAGTCTGTGACGTATGATTTCACTGTTGTCAGTGAATTCAGGTGAATTCAGTGTGTGGTTTTAGTCGTTATGCTAAATTTGTTAACTGTGTCCAGGTCATAGACTGTAGCATACAGTATGCTGGGTCTGAAAAGTGGACAGTGCAGATTTGCCTTAAATCTGCATTTTTTTTAATGGCCAACAGGGGGTGACTCCTCTGGCAGTAAAAAGACTTCCCATTGTAAAGAAGTCTGTAAAAATTTGACCTTCATCTTATTTGCTTTGTCAGCGCTTCATGGCCTCAGTTTCCGGTTTCAGTCGACATTAAGCATTCATTTTGGGAAGTATGGTCATTATTAGAGTCAGAGTATTCTCATTGGCTAATGACTCGTCAGATGCAAGTCATTAGCCAATGACTGCGCAACGTTAGAGCCATCCCTCTCTTGTCATGTACAATTTCAAAACATCACGATGGTGATGGCAAAAGTGCTCAGCTTGGGGCTTCATAACTGAACTTCAGTAATCACAGTACTGAAGTGCTTCTCAGCAAGCATTGCTTATAGCAGAGAAGCCAGCAGGGGCCAACTCCTCTGCAGAGTTGATGTAAATCGAGATGACTTTAAACTACATTTTGTTTCCTTCACTGTTGTCCACTTTTACTCTTTAGCTGGTACTGTATGTAACTTTTGGCTTGGTTATTAAAGATTTTCCACAAAAGTATGCTGTATGTCAAAACACTGTATGGTACAGTGTTTTGAAGTGAGTATTTCTTGGCAGAGGCCCCAGTTCTACTTTCTTTTACTGTGAAGTAATTGAAAGTATAATGCAATGCAATGATTTGATGTTATTAAAGCAGCAGTAAAACAGGAAAAAAATTAATTAAGGTTTTTATTCCTCTTATCTCGTCTAGCTGTTGTCTAAGTTGTGCAACCTTGGAAGGATGTAATGGCAGAAGCCAGTTTTATCTGAACTGAAGTGGAAAGTGCTACCTTATATCTTATGGAAATTGAGATGATTCGAACTAAGAATAGCAGATAATATCTTACGGGTTTCTTTTTCTTAAGTGAGAGCGTCTGCATTGTAAAAATTGATATGTGGTGATTGCACTGACTCTTCAGTACAGAGTACTTTAGTAGTACGTACAGCTACAAGGAGCAGTAGTGTAGTTGTGCCTTATTTGGGCATTTATTTCTGAGAACATTGTAAAATAAAAAAAAGATAAAATGTATATTTTAATCATCTTTATATAAAAGCTGAAAGGACTGCTGTGTTGTTAACAGGACCTGAAAAACCGGTTTAATGTGAATTTCCTGCAGCCGGTAAAAGAAAAGCAGATGTAAATATTAGATTTAAAAAGTTGATGTGACCTAAAGAGAGATGAGCATTTGTGAGAATCTTTATGCTCAGTGTTTCAATAAAACTGTGGTTTTTTGGATTTTTTCACTGAAAATCAGCTTAGGGCTTTGTGAAGGTCTTCTTTTGAGTTAAAAACGAATATTACGTGAACACATCTATTTTTCATTTTCTGTGTATGAAGGTCATAAATTTTACTCTTTCTTTTTTCAAAAGCCTCAGACCTTTCCACAATGCTAACATTCTCACTAAGAAGCAATTCTGAGATCCAGTTTTTCTTCTTTCAAAATATTGTAATCAGGCACCAGGTGTACTGGTCATTCAGATCAAATGCGTTTCAATTTTACACATGATACTGGAACTGGCCATAGAAAGTTTGTTTGTTTTCACTGTGTGCGGTATCAACAAGCAAATTAAATTAAAGCTCTCTGTCCTTCTAGGATCGAGCCCCTAACCCAAGTGAGCGTCGAACAGCCACCACTACACTAACTGTGGATGTTCTGGATGGTGATGATTTGGGCCCCATGTTTCTACCGTGTACACTTGTGGGAAACACCCGTGATTGTAGTCCCATCACTTATAAGGCTAATGTGCTGGAGCTGACTGAGCCGGTGAGTCTGTGTTTGCTATGTACTTATATTCTGTGTTATATTTGCGAGCATGCTGCAGAGGGAATGTTTTGCTTTAATTGCTTCTGGTAATGTGTATTACATAATACCTTCAGTGGAAAATGTTACCATGTATAGACTCATCAGGCAGTCATAACTGTAGACATGGGAAAGGCGACTTGCTCAAGTTCAAGAAAGGTGATTTAAGTGACTTTGAATGTTTCATGGTTGTTGGTGCCAGACGGGCTGGTCTTAGAATTTAAGAAACTGCAGACTTACTGGGAAATTTTCTAAAAGGACCATCTCTAGAGTTTACAACTAATGGGCTGAAGAGGAGAAAATATCCAGTAAGCAGCAGTTCTCTGGGCAAAAAAAAAAAAAAAGGGCATGGTGATGGCAGAAGAAAAAGTAAAATAAGAG